>ML804190.1:342042-360125 GCA_009831015.1 Picea engelmannii | reverse complement strand
TATTTGTTATTACTAGCTTGGTGCTCAAATTTATGGAAATAACTTAAACTTAAATGAAAGAACAAACAGATGAACACGCCATTTACACAAATGAACACAAGAAGTCAAGGCCTATGCTCTACTCTCTTTTTCTTAGTTTTTGAAATGCAAGTACAAAGAAAGAGGGAATTCACTATGGAGTTGCCAAGGACATTGTGGCCTAAATGAGTGCTACAGAATCTTCTACCTCATTTGTTATGCTTCAATGTCCCACTCCTAGATGCTTTACTCAACTACAGAACAATAAAAATACCAAAAGAATGGAACCCCTTCTCTTCCTAGTGGCCAATATTTAACATAGTTTGATAGTTGTCTAGGGTCAGGGCTTTTGAGAAATATAGCTTGGATAGGAACTTACACATAGGTTCAATGTGAACGTGCGAGAAGTAGTTCGTGATGTTCTTTATTTTCGAAAAGTAATTCTATTTTGTAATTCAGTTTCATAAAAAAAGTGAAAAGTATTATATTTAGTTGTTGAGTCTATTTCATGCACGCATGACTTAGATTAGGGGATGACATCATGGAGTTGGATGGAAAAAACATTGATCAAGAAATTTGCAGGTCGTAAGGTTTCACATGATATCCTTGAGGCTTGGATTCTAGAGCAGTGGTTTCCATTGTTGGGCTATTCTCTGATTTTTCACATTCTCGACAAAGGTTGTCTAGGCTTTATTTTCCGTGATAAAGCAAATACAGAGAAAATTTCCAAGTCATAATGGTTTTGGGACTCATCGTTTTTGGTTATGCGTCTTTGGATGCCATTGTTCGACCCTAATGATGTTGGGTTAGATTTCAACCTAGTTTGGATCAAATTACCTAACTTGCCACTAGAATGGTGGTCTCCAGAAGGATTGAAGGCAATAGGAGATCAACTCAGAGGTACCCGAGCAATCAATGAGGGCTATAAAACAAATAACAGACGTATAATGGCTAGGGTTCTAGTTAATTTAAAGATAAAAGATGGTCTTCTTTATTCGATGGATCTAGTATGTGGAACCCACAAGCTCTCTCAGACACTGGACTATGTGAACATTCCCTTTTGATGCATTCAGTGCCATAAGGTAGGCCATATTTTAGAAGAATTCCCTCTAAAAACTTTTAAGAAAAAATGGGTTTCGAAAGGCACCAAGATTGGTGTGCTTCAAAGTGAAGGTGTTGGGGAAAAATCAAGAGTTTAGCAATTAGAGAATTTGGATTTGTGCATGGGAATTGAGAAGGACCATGTGGTTATGGAGAGCTCAACACCTACTAGCAGCTCTGGACTTGAAGATTGGTCGTTAAAATATATGGAAGAATGGACAACAATGCTTAAGGAATCGTCACACAACAAAGGGTGTGTTGGTTGGACATTGGTGGGTGATTACACCCATGAGGAATCCAAGTGTTCAGATCGGAAGATACAAAAATTATTTCCAAATAAGATATATTTGGACTCTCTTTTACCCTCCAAAAATAGTGATCATTCAAGGGAGAATTTTGTTGATGAAGTCGGGGGTTGCTTTTGTTGATGTTTGTAGCATTGGACAAGTACTTCCACATTGATTTTGCCTCTAACATGTGGAAGTCGTCATTAATACCTCTCAAGACTTAGGAAATTCACTTTATTAAAGTGAATGCCTTTTTATAATTAATTGACTTTAATTTAAGGAAATGCCTAAATTTTTGACACTAGGAGTAATCTCAAAAATAGATGAGGGTTTTGGTCTCGGCTAAAAGTATAAAGAAAATTCAAGATAGAGTGTTTAGACACATTCACATATGAATAGTTGAGTGACTAAGAGAGAGAGAGAGAGCAGGGATTCAAGGAGTCGACAATTCCATAGAGGTTGTTGTATAGTAATGTACAATCATACAGAATAGTTTCATACAATGATATGCACATGCAATGCAAATCCATACAATCGTGCGAACAATTCGTACAATCATCTATACAGGTCATATAGTCGTACAACAAGTCGTTATGCTCAATTCATGGTGATTTTGGTAACCATGCATTTGTTGTTTTTTAGCAACTTGTGGTTTCCCTATAAGTTTTTCAAAGGAATGAAAAGTTAATTTTGAACAAGTAATTACATGTGTATGTGTAAAACTATTTTATTCTTTCGCTATTTAATTTCCAGCTATTGTGTTATTAGTACTATGATCTAAAACTTAATTTCAACATTAACTAAATTAAACAATTTACTTGTTTAATTGTGATCATTTTGGCAAACAACACCCCCTTAATATAAAAAATTAAGGGCCCCCATTCAATTTTGGAAAACATTACTTCCAAATTTCATTTCATTTGATTTCGCTTGATTTAAAGTGTCGCTTGATGACCTTCTTTCTTTGTTTTCAGGTTTTTATGGGGCTCCTAGCATCATTTCTTTTTGCATTAATCATTCAATAAATGATGATTGGGCGAATTTATAAAGCTATTAAAAAAATTCCTTTTGAGCTTTTAATTTTATCATATGAAGGTCTTTCAATTTATAAGTTTCTTGAATATCATAAATAAACCTCATATGAAAAATAAGCCTTCCCTCATTATACAAAGAAAATTAAAGCATTATGTTACAAGATCTAATCTTGTAATTACTATTATATTATTATTGTGAGAAAAAGGGTAAGCATGCTTTTATAAAAGAGAAACTATAAATGACAATGTTTTGGATTTTCCCTATGATGATTCTCATTTTTCGTTTTTGACATGATATATTTTTGAAACCCCAAAATTAACATTGCTAGAAAACTCAAATTAAAAAAAAAAAATTGGTTGTTTGATTTTTTTTTAACTTTTAGTGGTTATGAATCATTGTAGGTGTCAAGAAAATAGTTGTGCCACGCTATTATATTATCATGCAAAGAAAGAAGACGTGGGGAAATGAAGTTAAGGTACAATTTTTTTTTATGGTCGATGGAATTCACATTTCTCTACAATTTGTTAACACAATCACACCAAATCCCACGAAAATTGTTAAAGTCACACATATGCGCCCAACAAAGAGAGGATTGGGGAATATGGTGATAGAATTGAAGGATTTTTTTTAAATATGTATTTTAATTATCTAATTTATTTTTTAGTTTATTTTAAGTTTTTATTTAGTTTAGAATTAGGTTTGCTTTAATTAGTTATATTTTGTTTGTTTTAAGTTAAGTTTTAATTAAATTTTAACGTAATTTAGTTAGATTTCAATTTTATTTTATTGAGATTTAATTTAGATTTGATTTGAATTTAATATATGGATTTGTTTGAATTGTAGGAATATAATAGAATATTTGAAGACAAAGTTCAAGGAACTCAAACAAACTCAAAGGGATTATCAAAGGAACATGAACACAAGTATATAAAGGGGGCTGGACTACGAGAAAGAAGGTTGGCGTTGTCGTAAAAGTTTCTTTTTTGAAATTCAGTGATTAGAGAGGGAGAATGTGTGAGATTTTAAAGAACAGAAAACTGAGCCTAAGGCATGAAGAAACTTGTACTCATACAGTTTCTTTCATGATATCATATGTGTATAGATTTTGAATCGAGTAATCGTGAGCTTGTGCATTGTTGTCAAGCTTAAGAGACTTGTTAAAAGACTATGAGGTCTTTCTATTGTAATTGATTTTGATATTGTTATCATCTTTAGAGACAATGAAATACATCACTTTTTTATTGTTTAAATTTTATTCTAGATGAATATAGGTTTGCATGACGTGCACTATTGTTGATTTATGCGAAGTTATGTTTGTTTAAAACCATTGATACACTACTTTTCATGGTTGGTCTAGATTTGACGAAATGAAATTATTGAACATGCATATGCTTATGGATAAATTCTTAGTAACTGTTTACTAGGTTGATTTCTCATATGTATTTTTCTTAACGATTGTTTGATTATGTGAACGGTTTCCATAGTTTAAAAATCTATCTTTATTTCATGTTCAATTGATCCTCCATAATCGAGAACGAGTATGCACAATTGTACTTTTCTTAGTAACTATTTACTGAGTTAAGTTTAATGTGTATGTGTGTTAATAGTTGTCAAGTTGCATGAACTATTTCTACATCTTGATGGCTTACATTATCTCATTCTAATTTTCCTGAATTTTTTCTGGCTCCTAACTGAGACATCATGAATTACTTCTATATCTCAGTTAGGATAGTTTAGGATTAGAATAAAATAGATTATTTTTTTTCTTTTCTACAAATAGGATTTAGCGGAGCTTCCACTTACTGGAGCAAAACCTTCTAAACGGGTAACTGGACCCATTATAAACAATCGAAATCACCATCACAAACAAAAGAGGGTTTGATTGGGGCCCTAACCGGGTGATTTCTCAAATGTTGATCATGATCAATTCTGGCCATCAACAAGACTTTACTTATCTAGGCTTGAATTTTCGTTGAATGTAAATCATCAAAGAAAATAGTTAAGAAATGGATAGAGTTTGTGTGGGCACTAGTTCTTAGGTATGTTCTAGTGTTTGATTTGCTAGTCTATGACTAGCTTACTTTCATTTTCAAGTGAGAAAAGGATGCACAACAAGTTTTGAATACTCAATCAAAGAAAATAGTTAAGAAATGGATGGAGTTTATGTGGGAACTAGTTTTTAGATATGTTTTAGTGTTTGATTTGCTAGTCTATGACTAGCTTACTTTCATTTTCAAGAAAATAGTTAAGAAATGGATAGAGTTGGTGTGGCCCTAATTCTTGGGTATGTTCTAGTGCTTGATTTGCTAGTCCCTAGTCTATGACTAGCTTACTTTCATTTTCAAATGAGAAAAGGATGCACAAAAAGTTTTGAATACTCCATAAAAAAAAAAAAGGTTAAGAAATGGAAAGAGTTTTTGTGGGCACTAATTCTTAAGTATGTTCTAGTATTTGATTTTCTAATTTATGATTAGCTTATTTTTATAGCTTACTTTCATTTTCAAATGAGAAAAGGATGCACACAAAGTTTTGAATACTTCATAAAAAAAATAAAAAAAAGTTAAGAAATGGAAAGAGTTTTTGTGGGCACTAATTATTAAGTATGTTCTAGTATTTGATTTGCTAATTTATGATTAGCTTACTTTCATTTTCAAATGAGAAAAGGATGCACAAAAAGTTTTGAATACTCAATCAAAGAAAATAGTTAAGAAATGGAAGGAGTGTTTGTGGGCACTAATTCTTAAGTATGTTCTAGTGTTTGATTTGCTAGTTTGTGAGTAGCTTATTTTCATTTTCAAATAAGAAAGGGATGCACAAAAAGTTTTGAAAAATCAATAAATGTGGAGCATTTTTCATTAAAGTGGAACCTATGCTTTGATTCACATCTCAAAAGATTCCTCTAAACTTTTATCAATCTATATTAAAAAATATTTAACATCCTCACCATTGCAATATTACATTATTGACTTGTACAATCAAGTTATCATAATAAATTAAGATAAAAAATTATTATTGATTTGTAAAAGAAATAAAAATAAGAAATAAAAAACTTATAACATTATAACACTAATAAATGTGTTTTAAATTTATTGTTTAATTAAAAATTTATTTATAAAATAGGAAATTCTTCCCCTATAATAATTTGAATTTGAATTTAAAAATGTATATATTTAAAAATATATATATATATATCAAATTATATTTGATGATGATGATGTTGATCAAATTAGATTTAATAATTAATATATTTAAATTATTAATTTTATGTTTTCTTGTTTGTCTATGACTTGTGGGATTAGTCTTTGGTTAAGAAACCGGGGGCATCTAAGGCATCAAAATCACTGGGGATCCTACACCAACCCTTAGTTAGATGGATTTATTTAGGTGTCTCCTCTAGACTACATCTGGGTGTCTTCTCTCAACTACATTGGGTTTCGATCTTGGGTAGACCTAGAAATGAAACCCTTGGAAACCGATCACACTAGCGTGATTTGACTAATATATTTAAATTATTATTAAACTATATTACATAATTTTTTGATTTATTAGTTTGGTTGTTGTTGTTGTTGTGTGTGTGTGTGTGTGTGTGTGTGTTAGACAAGCAATTTTGGGATACAATGTTGAGAGAAAAACCTCAGTATAAGGAAAGTGCACAGAGGAAGGAAATAAGTGTGCTCTAAGACACAGTCCACATGATAGTGCGCAGAATGTAGAAAGCGCACAAAAGGAAGACAACACACAGACAAAAGAATAAAGCAAGAGAGAGAGAGAATAAAGCACGAGAGAAGGATGACAACACGACATTCCATAAATAGAAGAACAACAGAAAAGCAACCTGAAGAGTGAAAAGAAGAAGAAAGCAGTCAAAGAGCCAGTTAATTGAGTTGGACATGCATTGTAATGGGATCATTTTTGGATAAATAGACTAGGGTTTTAAGCCCTAGATTTGGAGGTATAAATATGTAACGGGTTGGGAGATTAGGGGGGATGAAAGATTATGTGAGAGTCGTGAATGTAATAGTCGGTTGTCAAGGATAAAGATGAATAAAGAGAGAGTTTAGAGATGATATTGAGTCTTGTGGTATCTACTTGTCTCTGTGTGCTTATGAATTATGTTGTTATGCCTCATAGAATAGACTTAGTTTATGGATTAAATATGGTGTAATATTCATGAATGTGACTGTGAAGAATATCTGTAATAATCAGAAATATACTAAGCAGAGGAATCTTAATCATAAGAAAGTATTACTAACTAGAGTCGAATCACCCACGTAGATATAAGAAGGAAGAATGAATCAACCATCTATCTCCCTTTCCCTTACTACTGCAGAATCCTGGTTCTTGCAGTCCCAATAGATACCTCGGGTGAGACTTCATATGTACAAGAAGGTGATGTTGAAAGGGTCGGTGTTTGGTGGGTTTGTTGGTCATAGGTAAACCGAACCTTGGGTCTTACAACCCGTGCGCAGAAAAGTAAGCCAACAAATGGTTTCGTTGTCGGGACCGATAAATTGTGATTAAGGGAATGTTTTGGAGGTCGACCAAGAAGGAGATCACAGACTGGTTAGAATGAAAATAACGAGAATTTACACGAAAATAAAACAAGAACTCTTGGATGAGTGACAAGAAATGGATGCAAAGGTATGTGTTCACGAATTTGCATGAAATTTTCTTTGGAAAATTTCCAAAAATTCTGACAGAGTGGCTAGAAAGGTTAGTAGAAAAAATGGGAAGGTTTAGTGCTACAACACTGAGGAATTGGACTCCTAAATTGGTAAGACATCTAAATTTGGTAAGTAACCCAACTACTCAAGTAGTTGATTTTTGGTTGGATAGTGTACTAGGGGGTTGTGTTACAGAATTTGCAGTAGATTGCATTCAATCATACAGTGTTGCAGAAATAAATTTTTTCAAAGGTCCACGTGGGAGGTTCTTGAAATCGTTAAATACATGGATAAAATTATTGTTATGTGAAAAACACATGATGATAATGAATTCCTACGGATAAAAGGGTTGTGTGCACATAGGGAGAGCTGGAGGATGACAAGAGGATAGTCTGAGAGAATGAAGGAAGAAATGAAAAAGGAAGGAAGGGATCGAGGATGCAAGAAGGTAGTATACCATAGGAAGAGTATGAATTTGGAGATTTGCACGGAGGAAGGAGGTACAAGAGGAAAAAGACTAGGTTTGGGAGAGAATATCCACACAATGAGCCAGAGGAAAGAGAACCTTACACACTAGTCTGAATTGTGGAGATACCATATATAGGAGGAGAAAAGAAGATTTTTAGTCTAGTCCAATAATAGAAGAGTCGGTAAGTCCTACTCAAACAGGATCCTGCGTTGAATCCACGACCCTGTGTGCATCACCACAATCATAGATATAATTTGAAGACTTGTCAAAATCCATCGTGGTTAGTCAAGGAGGATAGAGTAGTAGCAGCCAAAATAGTGGGAGTAGTGCGTAGAGTCAAAGTTAGAATCCGAGTCCACCAACATCACCAAGAGGAGGGACTATACAAGCCAACATGGTGAGAGTAGATAATACTCTTTGACTTCCTGAATTCAAGGGAGTGGGGTCAGAGGATTCGTAACAACACATTTTTGTCTGCGAAACAGTTTGGGCCACTAAGAACATACAAGATGAGGTTGTGAAGATTACGCAGTTATCGACAACATTTAGAGATCGTGTGCTAGTATGGTATATGAAGTTACAGAGTATTATTCCAATAGGACAGGCTATGATATTGGAAGAAATAAATAAAGTGCTACTAAAGGAGTTCAAAAATCCAAATTCAGAGTGGTAGTACATCACAAAATTGAAAGAGATCAAACAGGTACAAACAGAGTCTGTATGGGATTTCGATCAACGATTTAAGGATGTGATGGGGAGATTGACTTTCCAAATTCCAGATCAACAACATCAAGAGTGGTTTATTGTAGGACTTCTACCACACATTTGTAGGCCACTAATTCAACAAAAGGTTGTGTTGTAGCCCGAGGCTCTGGAAATTGCAATGAAACTAGAGGCATCTATGGCGGGATATATTGGAGGAATGGCACAAGTTCAGACACAGTTGGTTGCATTGAAAATTCAGATGGTCGAGTTTACCAAAGGTAAGGAGAAATGAGAACAAGTTTGGTGTACCAAGTGCACGACGGAGGCCCATCACAAGGGAGAATCCCCAAAATTTGTGTAGTATATGGCAGATGGAGTGTTGAATCCACTACCAGGGGGGATACTGCGAGATATGTAAGAAATGGGGCCATCACCCCACTAAGTGTACATTACTAAATAAGTATCAAAGTACACCAAATAACTTGTTTTAAAATTTTTGCAAGTTGGTAGGACACAAAGAGAAGGATTGTCACGTGTTAGACCTACTAAGGGAGTGCACATCGGATATGTATAGAATCCAAGAAGAGAATTCTGCCACAGAGGGGGGTGGTGCATAGTATAACACATAGAGAGGATTCAATCAGGGGAATAGAGGAAACTTTGGTAGAGGCCGAGGTAGAGGGACTTTTGGTAGATGAGAATGAGGACCGATTATCTGTTATAACTATAATACACTTGGACACTTGGCTCGTGATTGCAAGAATTCGTGTATGACGTGCACGTATTGCAAAGCTCTGGACCACTCAACAGAAGAATGTCCCCGAATAGTTGTGAAGTGGCAAGCCATAGGAAACCCAAACCAGAATCTGAATCTGAATGTGAAGATGATATCAGCCGAAAGACACAATGAAGGACCAAAAGTAGCAATTATTGCACATGGAGGAGCTAGAACAGGGACTGATATGACGAATCAAGGAAAGTAGACTAGGTAGTGGGTAAGGAAGTTAGCAGGGCCTATACTAGCATTCGATCCACAACAGGAGAAAGATACATACCAAATAGCAAGAAAAAAATACTTGATCAACATGGGTGAGCATCAACATCATCGTTGCCTCGTACAGAAGATCACATTGTTCCATAGAAGACAATTGCGAAGGTAAGTACACTAACGAAATTCCTAAGGAGTTGTGTAGAACTAATGAAAGATGGAACTGCACTAAGTACATTATATGACATGATTGATCACTGCACAAAATGAAGAGAAACCCATGTCGCACAAAGCATGGTAAACCAGGTACTGCGCAGAAAGAGAACCAACGAAGAATCTAAGTTCAATGCATAGATTGGAGAGTATCATGTGGATAATGTTATCTTGGACTTAGGTTATGATGTGAATGCGCTACCTAAGTATACATGGGAGATGATGGGCGAACATGAGCTAGTATGGTCCCCTATTCAGTTAAGGCTCACGAATCAGCATAAGATAGTCCTGATTGGGCGATTAACAAGAATACCTATGAACATAGATGGGGTGTGTAGCATGGAAGACTTTGAAGTTATTGATATCATAGATGAAATTCAACCATATCCAACACTGATGGGACTAGAATGGGATTTCGATAACCAAGTCATCATTAACTTGAAAAGGAGGGAGATGATATTCAAGGTTGGGGATATGAAAGTTATTGTACCCTTGGACCCATCAAAAGGAAAGAGATACACAAATCTAGCAAGAGGGAATGACATTGACAATTTATACAATCTAACTATGAGTATGGAGGATTATGTCGACTTGAAAATGGATGGTTCACTGAGTTGGAGAAGTATTAGTTCATGCACATCATATTCAGAAGTCAATCTAGAGAATTGGAAACAGAGGATGCATGAAGTATCAACTAGAATATGCACATGTATAAACTAATCCTTGTGTTGGATTGGAACAGAGCTATGTGACCCACCCAGGTACGATGGACTAACTAATATAGGAATGTTTGAAAAATCATTTGATTTACGGGTACTCAAACCACAAAGGTTGTTGGCGTTGGATGTCGTATTAGAGGTGACTCTAGCTAGATGTTGGGCTGCACACTTAGAGGGAATGAAATATTGGTCACAGTGTAGTAGACTAATGCAGATACGCTTTGGCCCTAAGGAAGAAAAAATTGCGCAGAAGTACACAGGAGAGACTGACCCAGAGAGTCACATGGAAAAATGTAGGGCTTTATGGTGCTCAATATCAAAAATAGAGTGGACGCACAGATTCATACACACTTTGGACACAATCCCGAAGAATTGGTATTTAGAATTGGAGATGCAAAGGTAGAGAACAAGATGGGAGGAATTGGCCTGGAGATTTTAAATCACGTTCACATTTGAAAATGAATCTCCATCTATATATACAACACTATAGGCAATTTGAACGAATATCTTCTCGAAGGTAGAGACGATGGAAGTAGTACCAATATGCAGTGCACATAAAGCCAAGATGATTGTATATGAGCTATTGGAGTGATATAACGTAGCGAAGGAAGAGTACAAGGAAGAGGATCACAAGAATGTACAAATACCTTAGATAGAAGGAGAACGAGCAGTAGAGGAGCCAAAGCTTGCATATTCCACATACACACAACCAATAAAGACGTAGAAGGTAAATATTGGGACGACAAAGAATCCCAAGTTTGCACAGATAGGAGATTATTGGAACGATGAGACAATTGAGAAGGTTCCATACTTATTGTGGGAATATCAGGACTTATTCCCAACAAAATTTTCATAGATGAAGGGGATAGCAGGATACCTAGGTGAGATGAAGATCCCACTAAAACCTGGAGCTAAGCCAATACAACAGAGACCTTATAGGTTAACCCTGAGGTACAAGGAGAAGGTCAAAGTTGAAATAGACAGGATGTTGGACGCTGGAATCATTAACGAACCAATAGAAGAATCCGAGTGGATTATCCCAATGGTCGTGCAGGACAAGAAGATAGGAGGAATTAGGATCTGTGTGAGAGAAATGACGCATGCTTACATGATCCATTCCCAACACCATTCATGAATGAAGTACTGGAAAATGTAGGAGGTCATGAAACCTATTCTTTTACAGACGGATTTTATGGGGTACCATCAGATAAGAATCATGCAGGAGGATAGACACAAGACCACTTTTTCAATGGATTGGGATAGTATTAGTATAAAGTTATTCCATTTGGATTGAAGAATTCCCCTACGGTGTTTTCTAGGGTAGTAGTGGCAGCATTCAAGGAGTTCATCCATAAATTCCTTGAAGTTTACTTGGATGATTGGACAATGTTCAATCTACCACATGATCATATAAAAGTTCTTCAGCTCATGTTAGATCAGTGCAAACAGCGTCATATTTCGTTCAACTTAAGGAAGTGTATCGTTTGTGCATTGTTTGGAATTCTACTAGGACATGTAGTATGCAAATAAGGACTATTAGTCGATCTAGCCAAGATTGCAGTAATTATGGATTTGGAACCTTCGTCAGACAACTGAGGGAAATGTTAGGTCATACAGGTTATTAAAGGAAATTTATCAAAGGATATGCACAGATTAAAACACCCATGGAAAAGTTACTAAAGAAGGAAGCCAAATTTCAATGGAATGAGGACTTCCAGAAGGGGTTGGACACTTTGAAACAGAAACTGGTAACCGCACCAATTTTGATCTTTCCAGAGTTGAACAAGGATTTCCATGTCCATGTCGATGCATCATCCATAGCATTGGGTGCAGTGTTGTCACAACCATGAGAAGGTGACATAGATCGTCCAATCACTTTTTCAAATAGGAAGTCATCTATATCATAAACGAAATATAAAACTACAGAACGGGAAGGATTGGAAATGGTTTATGTGCTACAAAAGTTCAGGCACTACTTACTAGGGTTCCACTTCAAGATGTATAAAAACCATTCTACATTAAATTATTTAGTCAACAAGCCCATATTAGGAGGAATAATATGCATATGGATATTATTATTTCAGTAATATGACTTTGAGGTCATAGTAAAACCACGGAAGATGAATGTAGGACCAGATCATCTCTCACACATATTGACAGGAGAGGATGCAAGTAATTTAGATGATATCTTCCCAGATGTGTAGTTATTTGCAGTAAGGATGGTGGATGATTACTTCTCATACATTGTGAAGTTTCTAAGTACATGTATGGCTCCCTACAAAATGACAGTTGCAAAGAAGAAGCAATTGGTAGTGAAATCAACAAATTATCAATTGATTGCAGGGAATTTATATAAGTTGGGTGTAGATGGAATATTGAGGCGTTGTGTACTGGAACATGAAAGTTTGGTTATACTTGAAGAAGCACATGATGGAATTGTTGGAGGATATTACGCAGGAAGAGCAACGACAAAAAATATTTTATGCGTAGGGCTTTGGTGGCCTATGCTTCACAAATATGTGAAGGAGTATTGTTAGTCCTGCGATGTATGTCAAAGAGTGGGAAAGACATCTAGGAGAGATGAAATGTCATTAAATCCATAGGTTACATTGAAAGCATTTGATAACTGGACCATTTACTTTGTAGGACCAATCAATCTACAAGTAAGACGATCAGGGGAAAGGTACATCATCACTGCGACAGAGTACTTGAAAAGGTGGGCAGAAGAAACATCGGTTACTGATTGCACTGCAGAGACTGTTGCATGGTTTCTATTTGAGGAAGTAGTAACGAGGTTTGGATGTCCACGCATATTACTTAGTGATCAAGGTACACACTTTTTGAATAAAACAATTGCAGCATTGACTGAGGAGTTTCAAATTCATCATCAAAAGAGTACACCATATCACCCTCAAGGAAATGGTGCGGTGGAAGATTTTAGTAATATCTTGGAGAATGTTTTGACAAATATTTGCAACGTCGGGAGAGACGATTGGGACTTACAAGTTCTTGCAGTACTATGGGCTTACATAACTACAAGTAAGAATTTGATAGGACAAACACCTTTTTGGTTGGTCTATGGACAGGAAGCAATGATGCCAATGGAGTTCATTCTACCTAGCCTACACATTGCAGCAATCACTGAGCTCTCAGATATTGGTGCAATAGAGGAGAGGCTAGCATAGTTAGTACAGCTTGAGGAGGACCGATTTGTTGCAGGATTTCATTAGCAGGTTCAAAAATCCAGAGAGAAGGTATGGCATGATCGACACATTAAACAGAAGAAATTTCAATTTGGTGATTTGGTACTACTCTACGATAGTAAGCATATATAGCATACAGGGAAGTTTCGAATGCACTAGTTGGGACCCTATGTGATTCAGTAACTAACCGAGACAGGTGTTGCGTGGTTGGAAAACTTGAATGGAAAAGTCCTAGAAGAAATGGTGAATGGGAGTCGGTTGAAACTCTATGGAGACAACCAACATATTGCGCAGTAATTTGGGCTACGCTAAAAAAAGGGTGCTCAAGTACCAAGGTATCAGAACTTGCGCAGATGGAATGATCACCACACGCAAAAGTAACACTGCACCAAGTTAAAAGACAAGACATGGACGATACAGACTGCAAAGTATACAGATGAAATAAAAAAGAATCAATGTGTAGTTTGGAAATGACAAGACCATTAAAGCAGTAAGGCATGGAAATGGTAGTTAGGAAGCAAGTGTGACAGGTCATAAAAGCAATGTATAAGTCTTAAATGGTAAAATCTGCCAAAAATCATGAACATATCAGCGGTACGAGAGGAAAATCATAAGATGGATTTGGAAATAAAGGAGAATTTAGTTAAAAAGTCACCAACCACAACAACAGATTGGACAAGGAAGTTAAGGCATGATGAGACGAGCATAGTTGGCATGAAAGCACAAAAAAAACAGGAAGTCGATATAGTCTAAGTCATTGTTACTAGAAACAGATCAGCTGGGAATACTTCAGCGGATACTAGAAACAACATGCATCACGAAAGAACACAGATCAGGGGGAGGACCATCCACAAGACCAAGGATAGAAGAGGACAGTTCAAAGCCGGCCCTAACATGGCTAACAAGGGAACATAGAACCATACAGATTGATTTATATGCACTAGAGTTTCTAGTGGGTAAATTACAAGAGAAAATAAAGGCATTGGAACAGCTTAATATAGTCCTATCAAAAATTCCCATACAAATATTACAGGACTTGCAAGCACAATTGGTGCAAGAAATAAAGAACGGAGGAGATGCAATGAACCAAGACTTGGAAAGACTAAGGGACGAAAGAGCCCAAGTGCAAGAAAAGTACGATATGTCACTTCAACAAAAGAAGGATATTGAAGGCCGAATAGAGGAATTTTTGAATAATAAATCAGGGGCTAAGGAAAGGGCCACGAAAGAACTACAAGAGAAGGATGAAGTTGAAACCATGGTGTAGAAGACACAACCAGTTGTCCAGAAATTATACAAGGAAGTACCAGAAGTTCCCTCGGTAATAGAAGCCACTATGGAGGAACAATTGTCGAAGATTAGTGAAGTCATAAAGGGCTTCTGGGAGAAAATCCAGGATTTACAACCTAGGAGCATTCTCGGAACACCACTAGAGGTGCACGAAGGTAAGGTGAGGATGGCAATGACAAAAGTTGCCAGTATTAAGAAAATATAAGATGAATGCACAAAACTTTGCGAGGAGAGTGCACATGTATGGACAGAGCTCATGGGAGACCCAAAAATGAAGGCCATAGAGGCCAAGCTAAGAGAAATGCTAGAATAGGCACACGAGGCAGCATAAAAGGTGACCACATTGCCACCAATAGAGCATATGGTAGGCATTTTGGCTCAACGATAGGAATTTATAGAAGTGAAGAAACTGAGGGACCAACAAAATATCCTTCAACAAAGACTTGGACCATGGAAAAAAGAAGATGTAAGGGTAATTGGAGAATTGGTCGCTATACAAGTTAAGGTCAAACAAGTAGTGGTTGAAGTAGAGGAAAAACTCACAGACTTTACTCCGCAAGACATAGAGAAGATAGCAGAAATAGAGGTCGCATTTGTCAAAGAGGTAGAGGTTGCTAAGGCTGCCTCTCAAAACTTCATTTCGGCATGGAAGAAAAGGAAACAAGCCTGAGTGGTTCAGGACTAGCTATAGGTGAGTGTTGGGGGCCTATTGGATAGGAAGTTTTGGGATAGAATGTTGGGAGAAAAACCTAAGTATAAGGGAAGTGCGCAAAGGAAGGAAAGAAGTGTGCAACTAAGACACAGTCCATAGGATAATGTGTAGAAGGAAGAAAGCGCGCAAGAGGAAGACAACACACAAATAGAAGAATAAATCAATAGAGTGAGAGAATAAATCACGAGAGAATGATGACAACACAACATTATAGAAATAGAATAACAACAGAAAAGAAGCATGAAGAGTGAAAAGCAGAAGAAAGTAGTTGAACAGCCAGTTAACTGAGTTGGCCATGCATTGTAATGGGATAATTTTGGGATAAATAGACTAGGTTTAAGCCCTAGATTTGGAGGTATAAATATGTAACGGGTTGGGATATTAGGGGGGTTGAAATATTATGCGAGAGTCGTGAATGTAATAGTCGGTTGGAAAGGAGAAAGATAAATAAAGAGAGAGTTTAGAGATGATATTGAGCCTTGTGGTATCTACTTGTATATGTGTGCTTATGAATTATGTTGTTATGCCTCGTAGAATAGACTTAGTTTATGGATTAAATATGGTGTAATATTCATTACTGTGACTACGAATAATCTCTGTAATAATTGGAAATACGCTAAGCAGAGGAATCTGAATCGTAAGAAAGTAATACTAACTAGAATCGAATCACTCGCATAGATATAAGACGGAAGAATGAATCGGTCGTCTATCTCCATTTCCCTAACTACTACAAATGTATGGTTCTTGCAGTCCCAATAGATACCTTAGATGAGACTTCCTCTGCAAAAGCAAGTGATGTCGAAAGGGTCGGTGTCTGGTAGGTTTGTTGGTCATAGGTAAACTGGATGTTGGGTCTTACAACCCATGCGCATAAAAGTAAGCCAATAATGTGTGTGTGTGTGTGTGTGTGTGTGTGTGTGTGTGTGTGTGTGTGTGTGTGTATATATATATATATATATTATTTTTTATTTTTTTCCTCGGAAAAAAGCGTAATTATATTCATCCAAAAAGAACAAGATTACATTTTGTAGGTGCCAAAAGCATGACCCAATCCTGGGTAGAAAATCCCAAAGGGACATAAAGTAACTGGTTGGAGAGCCAAAAGGTAAAGACAGGAGCTGATAGAAACCCCTAATAGGCCGAAAACCCAGTACAGGAAAGCCCATCATAGAAGAAAACTCCAAACAATAAATCCAAACAAACCCTGGTGGTCGGACTAGGTCAGAGAGGTATGAAAACCTTCACATCGACATAACCAAAAAGCATCGATGTCGATGAAGACCCCAAACAGTAGCAGTAAGACCAAGAACTGCACACCCACTCCATGGACCTCAAGGTGACAGGACCACACCACACGCCCAAGGATAGGACCTCAAATTTCTGGCACAACCCCTGCCAGATAGAAAAATACATCAATGGCCACCGAAAGGAGCCAGATCTGAGCATACATCAAACCCTAAACAAACTGAATAACCCAGAGGGAGTAACCACAAAAAAAATGGAGCAAAATAAAGCAAGGATCTCGCTTAGAAAACACAGATATGAGAAAGAGAACCCTAGGCATCACCCCCACAAAAGCACCCAAAAGAAAGACTGCATATCGAAACCAAAAGTGGATCTGCTCCCAAAGCTAACACCAACAAAATGGATAAGAAAACAGAGGTTGTGTGCACCGAAATGTTCGAGCACCAGCCGCACAGAGAAAGGATTACGGCCACCAGTTGAACCCACAATAAGTCGAGGCACAAATAATACTCGAATCTGCGAGAGATACCCAATTTTCCACAGGAGGAAACCCACCGCTCAAGGAGCCAAGAGTATCCAGTCAAGAGTTGGTGATTGCATTTGGCTGAAGAGAGAAACTGCATCAGGAGAGAGATAGTCGAGAGTTGGTGGTTGCATCTGACTTGAGAGAGAAACCTCACCGTGAGAGAGATACAGAAGCGGGCATCTGCGGCTAGGGTTTCCCTCAGTTGTAGAGCCCCGCTCATAACCAAAAAAGTTGTTGTACCCTTTTTTCCTATATATATATATATATATTTTGGTTTAGTTTATTTTAATTTTTTTTTATGAAATAGAGATTGCACTAGGCTCTTCCACTTATTATAGGATGGTAGACAAATTCTTCATGACTAGATGCCAATACAACAATACATTCATTAATAACTCAACGTGTCACTTCCAAGGAATTGATCTTGGGTGAGGAGGATGACACTCCTCTCAACCACTCTAGCTAGACCTAATTGACATTACAGTCCTAAATATAATAAGCTTTGTCTCATAAATTTCAATTAAATAATTTTTTGATGAAGAATTTAAAAGATAAAGCCCAAAATATGAAGTAATCTCGCTTGTACTTGTCTTTAAATTTGAGTTCCTTTAGTTTGAAGTGTTTGGTACGGGGTATTATATTTGGTTATATTACTAGAGATAACATTACAGAATTGCCTCAACTCATAATAAAGATATTTAAGGCACTTTTCATGCCCTATTGTTGGGTCTATATTGGTGAGGTTGACTTATATGAAAAGGAATTAGAATTTCTTAAATTTTCTCAAAATCCCGAAGCATGTTTTTTCATTGGAAGTCCTTTTTCTTTGATCTCTCTTTCTATATTGATGATGGATTTCATATTGCACATCTAAAAAGTTGATCTATGTTTCTTGAACATATTGAATA
>ML804190.1:310520-323053 GCA_009831015.1 Picea engelmannii | reverse complement strand
ATGGACGAGACTTATCCTTTTGCATTCATGCTCTGCACTGTGATCCTCCAAACACCGCAGCAGACAGAATATGGAGGAGTGAACAGGCCCTCCAAACAACTTCAATGTGCGCAGACAATTGGAGGAGTGAACACGGTAAAGAGCACCACCATGAGAGACAGCGTAGTGCTCATACTCGCATTGATCGAAGGGAGGAAAAACCATATTGATCAGTACAGTAAGATGGTAAGTGCAATGAATGCTGTCAGAAGCCATGACTGACGCTCGTATATCCGAGTCCCGACGGCCTATCCACCACCCGCCGCACCATTAATCTATCAACCGCCATTTTGATCTTCCATCATTTTTATTCGCAGTTCACCCATACTTACCCATGAGTCTCGAAATTAGCAATGTATGGAAAGACGTGAAGGCAACAATAAGGCTTTAAACTTATGAACCAATAAAACTCTGACAAATATATATATATTTTTATTTTAAAATATATTAATATAAGTTTCCTAAGCTAAACATTATAATTTCAAAAAAATTTGAAAGTCAAACCTAAACTAATAGACAGTCAACGATGAACTCATCACTATAGTCCCAGGCCTTTGGCAGGGACTAATAATACAAATATGTCACATCTTTAAATAACTAGGGAGCGGTGGCCTCCACTACCTTCTACTACTAGGCACAAATATATCCAAAAATAACCGAGTTTGAATATATCATGCACATCTATCTACTAAGAATTGTATCTATGTAATCTTATACATATTCATGCACATCTATTTATTATTAAAACAATGGTGGTTATAGATATTGATGGACATAATTAACAAGATCCATGAGGTGGAAATGTCCCTACTATATTGTTAACAATTTCTTTTGAAATTTGCATAATATTTCAAGTTATTGAATTAAGAACAATATTGTTAACAATTTCTTTTGAAATTTGCATAATATTTCAAGTTATTGAATTAAGAACAATAGAAAGGAAAATTCTATGTACAACTAAGATCATTAGCAATATATTTCAGAAAGTATTCATGGCATATTGTGTCTAGATAAATTAATATTTTATAAATAGGTATATTGATATTGGAGGGATCTAATTTAGTAAAGGAGGCACTGCAATTTGAATTGAAAGGAATGGAAAAAGTTTTATAGTTTTAACTATAGATTTAATAGAAAATAATTATAACTGACATGGTATGAATTCCCACACTACATAAGTTAATGAATGAAGAACAATAGAAAGGAAAATTTTATGTACAACTAATACCATTAGAAATATACTTCAAAAGGAGTCCATGGCATATTACGCCTTGATAAATTTAGATGTTATAAATAGGTATATTTGTGTTGGAGAGATCTAAGTTAAAAAAGGAGGCACTATCATTTGTAATTTGAATTGTAATGAATGAAAAAAGTTTCATAACATTAATTATAAATTTAATAGAAAATAATTTTAACTAACATGGTATGAACTCCCACTATTAATAATTTTATTATTCTAGAAATCACATAATATTTTGTTATCACATAAAGTTGTCAAAAGGTCGTAGAGCGTCCAAATACTTGTTCATGTAGGCTGCAACCATGGACACCAAGCGCAACTTTCATAACAATCCATTTCGGGCTTGAAACGCAAGCAATAGGCAATTTTAATCTTTCAGCGTCGAAGTCTCGAAGCAAATCTGGACCATCCATCAGTGGGGACATGCGGCAAAAATACGCGAACTTCGAGGGAAAGACGAGTTTGAGTTTTGAGTTTCTTGAAGTCCTGAGACCCGGAAGACTCTCAACCGCTAATCTGCAAGAGGCACACATCATCATATCCCTAGCTCCGGGTAAAAGCACTGAAGGCAGAGGAGGTTTGAGATTTTATTTCTCCGAAGTTCGAAGTCCCAAAGGGATCTCGACCGTTGATATATGCAAGCCACGAGTCATCAGATCCTTAGCTCTGGAGGATTTTCTTGGAGGAAAATGAAGTTTGAAAATTGAAAACCTCGAAGCCTGAATCGCGAAGCAAATCGGGACTGTTGGTTTGAAAAGGGGTTGATCTGATCTGTCAGTTTGAAAGTGCCAGAGCTGAGCCATTAATCAAAGGGCCTCATCCCATATCGCAATATTAGTAGCCACACTCCATTGCGGGGTCGGAAGTTGCTCGGGCGATAATTTTCTTGAGCGGTCCCGCAATTGAAACCATGGTAAGTCAAAAGTGATACATGGCGAAAGGTGATGGATTACAGGCCCAAAAGCAGTCTGAATCCAAACTGCTTTTGACAGCCCCGCAATCACGTGTTGATATAGCGTCCGAGAGAAATGCATGGCCATCCCCTTAGCATTAAGTCTCGTTGATTCCTTGAGGAAAAGCAGTTAATTGAAGGTAGAGATGGTGGTTGAAACCTCAACTCACTCCATAAATGGAAGGCATGGGAGGTCTAGCCATGGAGACTGAACTGTCGGCCTGAGGTACCCATGTGGATGGATTTTCCTGTAGACCCATATTGATCTGAGTTTGTGTCTGATAGAAGGATGCACACACAGTCTAACAGAAGGCTTCTCAGGCGTAAATCTTTGAATGGAATGGCCAGATCACACTCCTGGAAGTGGTGAACATAGTCGGTATAAAATAGATCAGTTTAGATTTTGAAGGGGAGGGGTTGTTCTTCATAGGCTGGAGATCTAAGTGAGTTTCAGGAGCAGGGCTCTGTAATTTTTCAGTTTGTATGCCTACGGGCTTGGATTGTAAATATATGTTATTGAAGATTCCTTTGAATCGTTTTTATCAGACTGTCTTCTTAGTTTATACGTTGTTTCATGCTTTCCTTTTTGTCTGAATGTATTATCTTTGATTCATGGATTCCTAAGGCGATGGAGGATATGTTGCTATCTTTCCCATGTTCATCGTTTATCACTCAAACCCTTCTATTTTCCTTATTATCTGAATGTAATCTCTCTGATTTATGGATTCCTGAGGCGATGGAGGATCTGTTGCTATCATGCCCATCTTTCATGGTTCGTAAGATTTTCTCTGTTTTTCTTATTGTTTGGATGTAGGATCTCTTTGATCTATGGATTCCTAAGGTGATAGAGGATCTGTTGTCATCTTACCCATTTTTCATGGTTCATCACTCAGACATTTTCTGTCTTCTTCTCCTCACCACCACTTAAATCCTTTTGTCTGATAGGCAGTTTAAATGCCTTCCTTATTCACGATACATATGACTCCATAGCCCAATGGTCCCGAACTGATCTGCAGTTACTACTGTTATATTTTCCTCACTCTACAGTCTCACTGATCTCACCCATTCAAACCATTTTAATCCTTTTAATTTATTTTGATGGGTGTTGATCTTATCCTCTTGCAGCCGGAGGGTGATTCTCAGTGCTAACATTCATGGAGTCGTTGTCGGGGACAGATTTGAGAAGATTAAAGAGCTCCCTGGGAAGAATGACATAGATCCATCTCTTGATGGTAGACAAGAGTGGGATATATAAATTGACTGTAATCATCTACCTGGTGACTCCACATCAGAGACTCCACTGGGGAGGATCCTATTGACAAAAAGAATGAAGGGGATGACTAGGTATCAACTTATGATATTTCTCCATGAACTTTTCTTATTCTTTATCAGCTCATTTTTGTTTTTCCCTTCACATATAAAGAGGATCATATTTTGATTTGTTTATTCGGTTGATCACTAGCCTTCCTTTATATATCCATCCTTGGAGGAAGAATCCATACTTTCTACCTGTGTTGTAGATGTTGATCCTATATCCTCGGCTCAGCCTATTCATAAAGATGAACTTCATACTGAGATCCCTTCTAGATTCAATCACCCTTGCATCCCTAAGGAGGTTGAAATTGATCCACACCCTCCTCAAATCTCATCACATCCTGTTGTTATTGTTGAACCTTTCCATCAGTGTGTTAAGCCTCGTATTCAGCCCACTAATTTTCAAACTAGAATCAGAGACAGGTTGTTTAAACCTTTAAAGCTTCCATATCATCTTCATCCTTATCCTCCTGATTTCTTTAAATATCTTCCTTATTTTTTTGGGGAAGATCATGTTACAACTGAGAGGCATGTGGAGGCCTTTGAGAAATTTGTCAGTCAATTTGAGATTGCTCATGATGATGTTTCCATGATATTGTTCTCAAATTCGTTGTTTGGAGATGTTGTTGTGTGGTTTAAATTTTTGGGATCTGACTCCATTGGTTCCTGGGTTGAATTATGCAATGAATTTTTGAAGTGGTGGGGTGAGAACAAGTCCCTTGATCAGTACTGGGATGATTTTAATGCCTTGAGGAGAGAGGAAGAGGAAGCCTTGGCCATCTTCAATAGGAGGTTTTATCGTGTATATCATAATATGCTTGTAGAGATCAGACCCACAGAGACTGTTTCCATGGTGTACTATGTCATGGCTCAACATTCGTATCTTGTCCTTCACCTAAGAGAAAGGAAATCAACATCTTTATCTCAGTTATTCATGGATACTGGAGAAGTGGAGGAGAACCTTCGAGCTTGTGGAAGGATTCAAAGTCAGTATCATCTCAACTATGAACGTAAGGCAGTTTTTACTTGTTGTCCCTATGAAGAAAAGACGGTGGATAATTTTGTCTTCGACACAGGTATCCATGAGAAGCCTTGTCTTGATGAAAATAATGTGTATGAACAACTAGGAGAAATAGTTACTACTGTTCTTGAAATAGATATTTTTAACAGTTATTTTCCTGATAAAATTATTGATTTAAAGGCTGATAATAGATATGAAAGACATCCCCCTTTTTATGAATATCCTAGTGATGATGAGAAGCAAGCGTATCTTGTATTTGATCACTATGAAGACAGTAAGGATGATGCAGAGGTTGGCCTTGTCACGGAAGACTTAAAATTTGACCAGGAGCAGCCCTTAGTTGAGGCACATGAAGAGTTCATTTATACACAACCTAAAGTAAATCCACAGTCATCAGTGGATCAACAACCACCTACGTCCATCCTTCTTCCACCTGTACCTACAGTTCACAGTAAGCAACTTTTGGACCCACATATGCTTGTGGTTGTCTTTCAATCAAGTGTTCATGTAGGGGACATCAAGCAAGTTGTCAGCAACTTTGAAAAAGTGAAGGTAACCTTTCATAAGTTAATCATGTGTTGCCTTTCGTTTCATGACCCTGTCAATGAGTACATAAAGTTACACTTTTCAAATGCATTGGTGCTTGCATGCTTGATATTTTTATCAGCATTTGAAGGTAATATGGGTGATCATAAGAATGAAATTAGCCAGCTATCACACTTTCCTTGTTTCTTATGTATCATTTGTGGTGAAGCGAAGGATTCAATGATCAAACAGTTTGAATGGCTATGGTGGAAGTTTTCCTTCACCTAGCCCATTGTAAAAGACAGTTATTTTAGGTTTTGTACATAAATAATCTATTTCTGGAGCATGTGTGTTTGTTTTATTTTTTATAAGTAGAATAGTGTACATGTCAGCCTTCGGAGAAATGTTTTGAGCTTGACTCCATAACCCAATGCATAAGGCGACTGGAACTTCTTGTTCTTGGAAGCTCGCGGGGAGCATGCCATCCCTCGTGGAGCCAAATGTTATCACATAAAGCTTTCAAAAGGTCGCAGGGCGTCCAAATACTTTTTCACACAGGCCGCAACCATGGAAACCAAGTGCAGCTTTCATAACAGTCCATTTCGGGCTTGAAACGCAAGTAGCAAGCAGTTTTAATCTTTCAGCGCCAAAGTCCCAAAGCAAATATGGACCATCCATCAACGGGGACACACGACATAAATCCGTGAACTTCAAGGGAAAGATGAGTTTGAGTTTTCAATTTCCTGAAGTCCGAAGACCTGAAAGACTCTTAGCCGCTGATTTGCAAGAGCCACGCGTCATCAGATCCCTAGCTTTGGGTTAAAAGCACTAAAGGAAGAGGAGGTTTGAGATTTGATTTCTCTGGAGTCTGGAGACCCAAAGGGATCTCGACCGTTGATCTATGGAAGCCACGCATCATCAGATCCTTATCTCTGGAGGATTTTCTTGGAGAAAAATGAAGTTTGAAAATTGAAAACCCCGAAGCCCGAATCGCGAAGTAAATCAAGATCGTTGGTTTGAAAAGGGGTTGATTCGATATATCGGTTTGAAAGTGACAGAGATGATCCATTGGTCAAAGGGCCTCATCCCATATCGCAAGATCAATGACCACACTCCATTGCGGGGTCGGAAGGTGCTCGGGCGATAATTTTCTTGAGCGGTCCCGCAATTGAAACCATGGTAATTCAAAAGTGATATGTGGCGAAAGGTGATGGATTGCGGGCCCAAAAGCGGTCTAAATCCAAACTTCTTTTGACGGCCCCGCAATCACATGTTGATATAGCGTCCGAGAGCAACGCGTGGCCTTCCTCTAAGAATTAAGTCTCGTTGAGTCCCTCAGGAAAAGCATTTAATGGAAGGTAGAGATGGTGGTTGAAACCTGGGCTCACTCCATAAATGGAAGGCATGGGAGGTCTAACCGTGGAGACTGAAATGTCAGCCCAAGGTACCATTGTGGAAGGATTTTCCTATAGACCCATGTTGATATGAGTTCGCATCTGACAGAAGGATGCATGCACAGTCTGATAGAAGGCTTCTCAGACGTAAATATTTGAATGGAATGGCCAGATCACACTCCTGGCAGTGTTGAATAAAGCCAATATAAAATAGATCAGTTTAGATTTTGAAGGGGAGGGGGTGTTCTTCATAGGCTGGAGAGCTGAGTGAGTTTCAAGTGCAGGGCTCTGTAATTTTTCGGTTTGTATGCCTGGAAGCTTGGATTGTAAATATATGTTATTGAAGATTCCTTTGAATCGTTTTTATCAGACTGTCTTCTTAGTTTATACGTTGTTTCATGCTTTCCTTCTTATCTGAATGGAGTATCCGTGATTCATGAATTCCTGAGGCGATGGAGGATATGTTGCTATCTTTCCCATGTTCATCGTTCATCACTTAGACCCTTCTATTTTCCTTATTATATGAATGTAATCTCTTTGATTTATGGATTCTTGAGGTGATGGAGGATATGTTTCTATCATGCCCATCTTTCATGGTTCGTCAGATATTCTCTATTTTTCTTATTGTCTGGATGTAGGATCTCTCCGATATATGGATTCCTGAGTCGGTAGAGGATCTTTTGTCATCTTGCCCATTTTTCATGGTTCATCACTCAGACATTTTCTGTCTTCTTCTCCTCACCACCACTTAAATCCTTTTTGTCTGATAGGTAGTTTAAATGCCTTCCTTATTCACGATACTTATGACTCCATAGCCCAATGGTCCTGAATTGATCTGCAGTTACTTCTGTTATATTTTCATCTCTCTACAGTCTCACTGATCTCACCCACTCACACCATTTTAATCCTTTTACTTTATTTTGATGGGTATTGGGCTTATCCTCTTGCAGTCGGAGGGTAATTCTCAGTGATAACATATTGCATAGATTAGGTTTATGGAGTTTTTAAATTATTCCTTATAATGATTCAAAAATAACTCAGTTTATATAAAAACTCGTCATTATAACTATAAACAGATCTCACACATGTACATGAGCTCAAATTTTTACCATGCATCAAAAATTCAATGACGAATGTCAAAATGAGTAGATAAAATCCACCAATTGTTAAAATTCCTCAAAAATTTCATGTCAAAACGATGCGAAACAAAAAAAAAATTGGTGGGTCAACTTTCACAATGATAAATTCAAAAACATTTAGGAAATAATATTCCCCACCCTCTCCCAAGAGGAAGAGGGTTATTGAGGTTTTGGAATTAATAGAGTTCAACATTGTTCCAAAAATATTGAACTGCAAACTCTATTTGTGAACTAGTATATTGCTTTAAACCATCATTGAGGAGGCTCTTCGACATCCAATACCAATCCACATATTGAAGGTGAGAATATATCCATATGATTTTATTAGCTAGAAGACTATTATGCATTGGTTTATTACTGAGTCATACTGCTAGAAGTAGATGTGTTTTTCATCATACATGAACTTGATATCAATCATGATAACGTGTATATTTCGTTAAATTTTGACATATTCTACTAAATATTGATGTTTTACTATCAATATCACTGAGATTTAGGTAGACATTGATAATTTAATGTAAGCAGTTGTTATATTTAGCTTAAATTTGACATTTTTGCTTCATAGTTACTAGTTTATAGCAAAAATTAGACATCTTAGTGATGTGGATTGGATCATCATATAATTTTTCATATATCTTGGTACTTTATAGGTGGAAAAAAATGGAGGAATTGGCTTGCAAGGCTATTTTAGTGGTAGGTCCCAGTTTAGAGAATTGGGGTCCGGAGCCATTTTGAGGCATTAAGTGGAATTTTTGGGGCTACATTGTCCAAAACTTGTGCACCATCCTTGATTATGTTCCATAGTCTAATACATTTGCAATGGTGCAAACAAAACCTCAATTGGATTGCATATACAAAAGTTATGCCTCTTGCAAGTTGACCTACCTTGTTGACCACCATGATACGATTGGATGCCATGTTATCCCCCATTACTCAAACGTATGGGGATATCCATGTGTGGACTTTCAACAAGATTCTAGAAGTTCCAAATATTATCACTAATTGAGGGTCGAGGAAGTCAAAATCCTAACCCTAAACTACTATGAGGCTATGCTAAATATCGGGTTGTTAGGAGGAGAAGAAATTCCATTCTTTTGTATTGTACGTGTTCCATAGTTGAGTAGAGAATCCAAGGATTGGGATTTGAGAGCATAATAAAAGTAGGAAGAATATTTTGTAGTATCCATTGAGGCCACAGAGTCATAGGCAACTCCATAATGAGTTCCCCCCTTTCTTTGTACTTGCATTCCATTATTGAAGAAAAGAGAGCAGAGCATAGGCTTCACCTTCTAATTGGGTTTTATATCATATTAGGTTTCCTAGGATACATCTAGTGTTCATTTGTGTGGATGGTGTGTTATTTTACTTATTCCTTCATTTTCTCATTTCAGTTATTTCAATAATTTGAGCATTAAGCTAGTGATTATAAATATGAGATCTAAGAAAAATAAACCTGCATAATAAAATATTTCAATATAATACAATCTATGTTGTGACGAACTATTCCACTAGAATATCCATGGTAGTATACATATCATATTAGTATCAAAGAAATTTTCTTTGGGGTATTTGTGGAAAACTACAAGATTTAGAAATTGACTTAAGAAGAAAGTCACAGAATCCTATCCATTGCGGATAAATCTATTCATAACAACCCTCGACATCTAGCAGAAGAGATATTTGTGAGGCTAGAAGACAAATTTGTTGATATCTCTTGCAATATGGCTCTCCTCATGGTAGCTTGAGCAAGAAAGATCGAAATTAGAGGCTCTAACTCGGAGATCAAATTAGAGGGGAAACCAAGAGATAATGAATACCTAAAAAAGGAGTCAAGGAAAGAGTCCAAGAAAGAGAAGCCAAGTTCTAGTGCCATTACCCCTTCATAGCCTTTATTTAAAATGGAAGATAAAGTGGATATAAATCCATACCAAGGTGAGATTGATGTAGTAAAGTTTAATCATTGGTTGCAATAGTTAGAGGTTTGTTTCAATGCCCACCATATAGAGGAAGAGAAAAATATTTCTTATTCCAAACTAAAATTAGAGGGTCGTGCATTAACCTAGTGAGAAAGTCACATGAAGACACTTACGTTGCAGGGTGATCCACCTATAACTAATTGGGAGGATTTAAAAACCCTCATTAATTCCCAGTTCTACCCTATTGGTTATGTAGTAGACCAACGGATCCGTTTGTGTTACTTAACACAAAGGCAAGGGAAAAGTGTGCAAGAGTACACCACTGAATTCAAGAAGATGGCTATCATGTTGGGTATCTCTCCCAAGAACCCAAATGTACTCCTCTAGTATCTGGGGGGGTATGCACAATCATTTGCGAAAGAGAGTGATTTTCTTCAATTCTGGGAAAATTGATGAGGCATGTGTGAAATCACGATATCTTATCCGTAATCGAGGGGCTCATAGAACACTCAACTTGCCAACACAGATTCTCTGTGGAATTTCATTTTTGAACTCTATCTTAGCTCTATCTCTGATGATAAATATCTTCAGTGCTCAGTACAATTTTTTTTGCAATTACTCATTGGTTTCTGGGTTGAGTAACTAAATCACTCTTTAATTTTTATAAATACTAGTGATAGCATAATAATGTGCATAGTCTCTCACTCGCCCATTAATGAGAACCTGAGAATCTTGGAACAAAACTTTCTCAACACAAGCTAAGTAATATTTTAATCCATGTAGCACTTAAACTCATTTAATTAATGGAATAATCCTAGTCACAGATCATACACCAATGAATCTTTATTTATCTGTCCCATCATTCTCTGATCATTTTTTGTCTCTGCAGTGTAGCATCATTAAATGGCCAGCTTTCCTGTGTAGAACATTACTATTTTTCTAACCTAGGATTTCACATCAAATTCAATTGTAAGACGTGTGAGTAATAAAGGGAATTTACCAGGGATTATGAGGATTCCCAGAACAATGTTTTGACAATTCACAAGTGGTGGATAGATCCAAGAAAACATGCAGACTCCAAAGATATGTTGGTAAATGTTTTAATATTCTAGAGGTTGTTGTACTATGTTGTCATTGATGTCAAGGGATTGATGTCAAAGGGTTGATGTCAAGTATTTTCATAGTGATGTGCTTGTATCATTGATGTAATTTATGTAAAAGGGTTTATGTCATGTGGTGTCATTGATGATGTCAAAGGGTTGATGTCATGTGGTGTCATTGATGTAAATATTGATGTGATTTCATGGTTGATAGGAAGTACCAAATGGATGAACTCCAAAGTTGTCCCCTTAGGGTGAAATCCCTCACGGTAAGATGCTCTTGGATAAAGTTCTCAAAGTGGTCCCCTTATGGTGAAATGCCTCACGAGAAGATGCTTTGTTAAGTCAAAATGGTTAGGTGGTTGAGTAGCCCAGTTGTGTGTTTAGGGAACCCAATATTGATTGAGGAACAATGTAATGAATATCAATGAATTTTCAGGTGAGATTATTCTAAATGGATAGTATATGTCATTCCATTTCCATTGATATGTGAAACGTCACATAAATCCTCACGGTTAGAGATTTATGGCCATGTGAAGTTGGAGAACCCTCATGAGTTATCTAGAAGCCCCTAGTAGGTCAAATATGTCAAGAAGGTCAAAGAAGTCAAATTATTCTAGAAGCACCTAGAAGAAGTTGACCAGTCAAAATGGTTAGTCATGGGTTAAGTGGTTGCAACAAGAAAACAATTAAAAATAAATTAGTTGCAACTAGAAGTGGAGAGTTTACTATCTGTGGAATAAGTTGTTGTAAGTGGACAAGTGGTTAGAAGTGGATTATCCCCAAAAGAAGGAAGTTCGGTAAGTTGGTTAGAAGATAACCCCTAGATAAAGCTACTTAGAGAAGTATAAATAAGAGATCAAGGGTCTCTTATGTGAAGGAATATCTTAAGCATGTTGAAGATCTATATTTGGTGAAAGGTCCATTGCAGGTGCTCATCGACGCATCAGAAGTTCCACAACTCTGAGGAAGCAAATTTGTTGTAGAAAAATTGTGGTAGAAAAATTGTGGCGGAAAAATAACGACAGAAGAATCATGGCAGCAGAACTACAGCAATAGAACCGAGGCAACAAAACCGTTACAACATAATCATTGCAGCAGATTTGGCAGTTGTAGAAAGTTGGCAGTTCAGTAACCACATCAGATTTTTATATTGGAATTATTCCAATTGTTGCATGGTATGGTATAGGTCTTAATGATTTCTACAAGATTAAAGGTATGGTTTTGGCACATGGTATTTTTTAAGGGTTTATGGTATTTGGTTTATGGAGAGTATGGTGTATCTTGTTGGTTAACTTGGTGATATTGTGCATATCGTTGAGAGTTGACTTGATGATTGATCTTTGTGAGTAGATCAGATTTGGATAATGAGATTGATGAGACAGGTTGAGGTGATAGGTTGTTGTGACAGGTTGTGTTGTGCATAGTTGATGCACTTTTGATGGTACAGGTTGTATGAGTAATTGATGTACATGGTTGATAGTATAGGTTGATCGCTACAGTTTGTGACAAGTTATTGGTACAGGTTGGATAGATTTCCTTCTCTCTATAATTTGGGTCTTGTACTTGAGGGTTGGATTCCTCACATCTCAGTTGGTGCCGATATCTGCAAACTGGGTCTTGTATTGAGAGTTGGTACTCTCTTGTAGTTGGTGTTATTTTTAGTTGGTGTTGATAAAAACCTGAGATTGTAGTCTCATGTAACAACATAATACAAAAGCTTACACATATATTTTGTTCATTATGGTGATGGTTTAATGTTCTCTATTATTGATGAATGGTATTGTTATATGCAAGTAGCTAATTGTGAATGAATAATAATAATTGAATTGGTTGCTAACTAAGTTTTGAAAGAAGTGTAAAAATATCCCTACATTGATTCACCCCCCC
>ML804190.1:279887-310453 GCA_009831015.1 Picea engelmannii | reverse complement strand
TTAATATGCCAAAGGTGAATTGGATATGTTGGTAAACATTTTAATATGCCAGAAGCTAATCTAAGGACATGGCCAACTCCAGACAGCAAACAAAGGAATTATGGTTTTCTCGGGATGTTACACTACACTATGCATTTGTTGAATAAAAAATTAGGGTTAGGTTTTTATGTATGGTTTCTCCAAGTGCTATAGATGGTGGGAAAACCCGCACCAACTACTGCAACAAATTTGGGTCTCCCCATGCACTATGGATTACAGAAAAAATTATAACCAACAAACAAATAGATTTTGTAGTAGACTCATCAAGAAGAGAGATCGTGCCAACAAAGGGTAAATCATGGGAGCTCTCCTCAACTAGGGTTTCCAATATGGTTTTGGATAGAAAAACAAGTTTGGATAGCAAGGATAAATAATGGGTGTGCTCTCCTGGCTCAATGGTTTCCAAAATGTGTTTGGACAACAACAAAAAATGCGAGGTAATTTATCACCAATGGCTCTAGAAGGAGAGTTGTTGATTTCCCTTTTCCAGGTCGCTCAATGGTGTAGATGAGGTGACAATTGGAATACTACAACCAACACCAATGCTGATGCAAAGGTTAAGCAGTAGACAATAATGTGTGGGCTCTCCTCCTACCTATGGTGGGTGCTTTAGGCAAGGATAACATATTACAAGATGATTTCTGGTCATTTGAGAGTGAGATAACACTCCCAATAGTTTCATGGAAGCCTAGAGGAATGGGTAAGACCATGGCTAGGCTAGGAATCTAGAATACAAAGGCTGGGACGTCTAGGAGCAAGGGAAATATTGTTAGAATGCCCAATAGTGAACATTACTAGCTGACATGCATAATCATTATTCTCAAGGTACTCTCACACATTGTAATAAAAAAATATGCAGCCAGTCACTCTACATCCCCTCACTAAGATACAGAGAAGTCATTTAATAATATAACCAACAAGATAGAATGAAATATAATGGAAAATTTAACCACAAAACACAATAATAAAATAACTCAATGACACATGATTTTTACCCTGGAACCCATTTGGGAAAACCAGTCGAATGGTGCTCATTATTTTTCTTTCTTCAAGTCTGCAACTTTACAATACTCTCATCCTCCTTGGACAAAATCCCTTTAAGTATGAGTGAGAGTGAATAAATACAGAGAGATAGGGGTTAAGGGAAGGTCAACAGTCATGGCTCTTCACTCCCCATTCATTAGCCTTCTCTCCTTGTCATTTTAATTATTTTCTTTAATTTTTTTAGTTATATCATTATTTGTCTTATTCCATGTAAACTTCCATTGTTTAACGTGGATTACATAATGCATTTTGATTTTCAATTTGTTTTGTAGGTACTGATTCTTATCTACTCTTTAGTTCATATCCATTTCGGATCAATATCTGGAAAATATAGGCCACAAAAAATGACAACCAAGTGGTTCCAAACAAAAATAGCACTAGGACAATTCCAAAGAAGGAAAGAAGAAGTGGAAAGAGAAAGGCAAGAAGACGATGACCATTGCACATCAGTGAAAGTATCCAAGTAACCACTGTAAACATTGCAATGTCGATGGTCAGACTAAAGAAAAGTGTTGGGAACTATATCTAGAGATAAACCCTAAGAACCATAAGAAGGATACCAAGAAGAAGAACCTTCTAGCCATAGATTCAAGAAATCAAGTAGAGAGAAGTTGATATGTGGATGAGAAGATTGTTTTCACTTCAGTGCAGAAGGAGGTAAATCTCAATAGCCTTCATCGCAAGGAAGAGAAGGAGATAACAAAACTCTTACATATCAAGATCCAGGTCAAGAATACCAAGGTAGATGCTCTATTCAATTCCGGTTCACGGGCCAATCTCATAGCATTCGATCTAGCCAGAAAGCTTCAGCTAGAGGTTTAGAATCATCCTAGCCCATATTTATTGGGGTGGGTATAGAAGAATGCAGAGATCAAGGTCATACAATAGTGTAAGATAAAATTTGTTGTAACTATATATTTTATTGATTAAGTGGAGTTAGATGTAGTACCCCTTTATGTGTGTGGAGTAGTGTTTGGAATCCCCTACATGTATATGAGCGATGCAATCTTCATGAGGAGAGAAAACCAATACTTACTAATCAAGGATGGGAAGTCTTTCATCATCAATTCACATAAAGGTAAATCAAATATTTCAATGGTAAGTGCCAACCAAGCCAAAAAATTGATTAGTTCAAGTAAGTATGTTCTGATTTTCTTATGAGAGATTCAGCTTGGTGATGAATCAACAAGAGTAAAGATATCCTTGGAGGGATGTATTAAAAAGAAGAAAAATAGTTGGAGAAGTAATTGAAAGCATATACAGGAGTGTTTCAGGATCCTAAATAGATACCACCTAAGAGGGAAGTGGATCACAAGATACATTTGTTCCATAACTCCTAATTAACAAATATTACGCTACGTAGACAATCTCTTATAGAAGTAGATGAAGTAAAGAAGTAGTTGCAGCAGTTATTGGAGTAGGGAGTGATTCGACCAAGAAATTCACCTTGTGGGTCACATGTGATCATTGTACCCAAGAAGCGTGAGACTTGGTGGATGTGTATCAACTACAGATCTTTGAATAAGATAGCACCCCAGAATTGGTACCCTCTACCTAGGATTGATGATTAATTAGACCAGTTTCAAAATTCCAAGTACTTCACCAAGTTGGATCTCAAATTGGGATACCACCAAGTACATGTCAAAGAATAAGACATTTGGAAGACCTCCTTCAAGACAATGCAAGGTTTGTATGAATGGTTGGTCATGTCATTTGTTTTATGTAATGCACTAGCTACATTTATAAGACTAATGAATGATTTACTACACCCATATTTAGATTCATTTGTTATAGTGTATTTGGATGATATATTGGTTTATATCTCTACCTGGGAGGATCACATATCACATCTCATGCAAGTGTTAGAGACTCTAAAAAAGCAGTAGCTGCTAGATAAACTCAAGAAATGTGAGGATTTTTAGCAATCATTGGTGTATTTGGGGTATGTGATTAGTGGAGGGGAGATCAAAATAGATCCTGCAAATATGGAGGAAATCATAAAATGGTCAATTCCTACTAATGTCACTAAAGTTAGGAGCTTTTTGGGGGTAACACAATGCCTACAAAATTTCATAACGTTTCTTTTAGTAATAGTTGCACCACTCCATGTCATAATAGTTAGTGGTAAGAGTTTCCAGTGGGTAAAGATTCAACAAAAAGATTTCGACGAGCTAAAATGAAATATTAGTCAAGCACCAGTTCTCGCATTACCTAACTTGCATAAGCCCTTTAGAGTGGAGACAAATGCAAGTGGGTAAGCTATGGGAACAGTTCTGATGCAAGGAGGTAAGCCAGTATGATATCATTTTGAGATGTTTGATATCATTTTGAGATGTTTCATGGGGGAGTTTTGAACTATCGTACATATGATAAGGAACTCTATGCCCTATTTCAAGATGTTAAGAAGTGGAAGCACTATCCAATGGGAAACAAAACCATTGTCCACAAATATCATCGATCACTGCAGTGTTTTCAAGCCCAGAGTAAGCTTCAACAAAACACACATTACAAGTGGATGGGATTTTTGCATCAATTTTATCTAGTCATCGAGTATAATAAGGGGGAAGCACTAATAAGTTTCCAGACATGCTTTCAACGCCACCCACATCCAATATTGCATCTTTGGGAACTTTTATGTAGATGGATCCTTTTACCCATGATACATGCAAAGAGGCATACACAAAAGATGAGGACTTCAAGGGGGTGTTTTAGCAGCTACAAGTCCAAAATCATGTAGAAGAAGGTGACAGTAAGGCTGACTATCATCTCCCAAATGGGTTACTCTATAAGTGAGACAAAACCTAAGTTCCTAAAGGTAAAATATTGCAACTTATCAAAGAGGCTCACACCTCTTAGGTTGAAAAACACTCTAGTGTTGGGAAGACAGTTGCAAACTTACAAAGGTATGTGTACTAGCCCATAATGTAAGAATATGTAGCATGATATATTAGAGGATGCACACTTTGTTGTACCATCAAGCCCAGTATTAGAAATCAAGGTATATATTATTCCTTACCTGTACCGACTTGACCTTGGGAAATCATTTCCATGGATTTTATGGGAGGTTTACCAAAAACTAGGAAGAGACATGATTATTTTTTGTGGTAGTTCACAGGTTCAACAAGATGTCAATTATTATTCCTTGTAAAAATACCATCAGAGGAAAAGAAGAAACAAACATGTTCTCTGAAAAATTATGGGTGCACTTTGGGATACCAAGGAGCATCAATTCATACATGGATACCATATTTCTCAGTGCCTTTTGTACTACACATTAGGAGAAGATGGACACTAAGTTAAAGAGATTTGCAACATTTCATCCACAAAGAGATGGGAAAATAGAAGTAGACAAGAGTAATTTGGTGCAACTTTTGAGGGGTTATAATCAGAAACATATGAAGCCCTAGGACGAAAATTTGATCTATATTCAACACTTTTATAAAAGATTAGTCCACACTTCCATTGGTAAGTCCCCTTTTGAAAATTTCTTTGGATATTTTCCACCTTCAACCTTGGATGTTGTTTATGGACATCAAGGAGGAGTGAGGGAAGACATCACAGGAGAAGCATTGAGAGTGGTGAAATTCATTGAAAATATTAGACTATAACATTCCGCAACTTAACCAAGGAATATACATGCGGAAAAACACATAAATTCAAAAACAACTCTTATAATAATTTCATGTATCTTACCAACTACATGAAGACACACAAATTTAACCATTTTTAGATACACATAACTATATGCAGCTACAACGTGATGAAATGAAATAAATGTAGTGAATAAACTCGTCTACAACAACATATAAATCATTCCCATTCAGAGAGTAAAATGCACAACAGTTAAAATCATAAATTAACTTAGAAAACATATAAACACTTATCTTTCTAAAAACGTTGTGCAACCAACTACTTGGGAAGTACATTCCATTCATCCGTAGACTTGTTGTTCCAGATATCGAAAGTAAGTCGTCCCCGAGATGGGGATAGGAATCCACAAGAAAAGGGTGTCTCTCATTGTCCACTCACAGCTCAGATATCCCACAACCCACTGAAAATTTCCTACAACTATCTTGAATTATACCAACTCTCTTCCTCTTTACCCTCCCAACCTAAGGAATGTGCCCCTTCACTACTCTCAATCCATTCAGCTACACCATTCATTTAGCCAGGACTCTTTGGCATAGGTAACTGAGAATCTCACTACTTGGAACTCAAAGGAAATCACTGCTAGGAAAAACTACCAGGAAAACAACAACAATCACTTGATGTTATAGAGAAACTCACATAGGATTTCACTCTTCAGGCCTAACAACCTAGATATTTAGTCTATATCTCCAAAAATGCTCCAGAATTCCCCCTCCATTGTTTCTCCACCTCTAGTCCTCTTTTTTCCCCTGTTCTCTGCTTGTTGTTCATGCAAAAACATGCTTGTAAAATTGCCCTCTTTGACGAATTTCCTTTTCCCCCAAGACAGTTGACTGATCAGTCTATCCAATCTTGATTGTACTTCAACCCCATGCTCCCAATAACTATGGGATGTGAATTTTTACACCCACCCTCTCACATGAGTTTAATTAATGACTTTGGGAAAACTAAAAATAAAAATAAAAGGTTGTCCCCAATGATAATAAAATTCAGGAAAGTGGGTTTGAAATAATATCCATAAATAATTTTCCTCTTGGACCCCTTTTAGACACTCCCTTCTCTTTTGGAAAACTATGTTGATTAATTGGGTTGGTTGTTATTGATGTCAACTTTTGAAGCAAGTCTGGTAGCCCCAAAAGTATGGTTAAGGGACTTTATTTTGTTTGAAGTATAAAGGTATGAAGATCAGTGTATTTGCAAGTAAGACTATTCTATATGCATAGAACATGGCGTGACATTTACAATGATATGTGGAACGTCACATAACTCCTCACGGTTAGATATTTATGGCCTTGTGAAGTTGGAGAACCCTCATGATTTATCTAGAACACTTTGATGCAACATTGAAGTCATATCACTCATGTTCCACCTGTGACCATCGCTCCCCCTGGAATCATGCCTATGTTCTCTCTCTCCATGCATCTAATGAATCTCTTCTCCTTCGACATCAATGGTAGAGGTAACTTCATGTTGGAGCTGCTCCCCCTGACTGAATTGTCACCAGGGATACTCCTCCCTGACTGAACTCTCCCCAAACTGAAATTTCCTCTTTATGTTTCTTCCTCATGTAAATATAATACATATAAGAATAACATTCAAAATTCATTGTGGGGCAGAAATTATGCCAAGTTTTTGACGAAGATACTCAAAGGATTCCCTTGGAAGCGGTTTTGTAAAGATGTCTGCAATATGTTCTTTGGTGCCAACATACTCAACTCAAATGTTCTTCTCTACAACATGTTCTCGTAGAAAATGATACTTGATTGGAATGTTCTTTTTCTTGGAGTGCATCACTGGATTCTTTGAGATACTGATGGAACTTGTATTATCACAATGTATCGGAATGGGCTCATCATACTCAACCTGTATATATGTCAAAGTTTGTTTCATCCATAGAACCTATGTGCAACATGTTGTTGTTGCAATATACTCTTTGTTAGAACTGAGAGTCACCCTCATATTTCAAGAGGATAATCCCAACACCCATCAAATAGGTTTGTGAATGTAGATTAATGATAGAAAGTCAAATGGACAAAACTCAACATAGCAATGTTTTAACACAGAAAGTCTAGGCTAGTATGCATAAGAAAATGAGGTTTTAATTAACTTCAATGAGTGATTTAAGGATAAAAGTGAGTAGAAGGAAGACTTGGTGAGGAGGGTGGATAGGTCTGCTATAAGCATCAGGCCTTCTAGCAGCTAGGTGAAGAAAAACTCAGTCACAAGAGCTTCTTGAACTAAACTTATAACACTGAAAAAACATTTACAACAACATTATAATCAAACATACATATAACGCAACCATTAAATCTCATAAGGATCATCCAATAATGAGCATTCAGAGTTAGAAGAAACAAGATGATGAAAGAGGTTGACTTCCATTAATAAAAATATCTCAGGTATTATACATAAACCAGAGTACAACTCTGTTTAGTCAAAATATTACAAAAAATAGGGAGCTTTGCTCAACCATTCGAACCCTACATAACATTCTTCTCAAGTATTTATAATCAAAATAGTAGATAACATCTTGAGATGTGATTTGGACTTCCTATCCTAGGATTCTCCACAAAAAGATACTAGTTTAACATATGTACAAGTGGATCTAACAAACTGCTAAAATCAAGGAGATTGTTGGCAACAACTCTAACAAGATATGAATGACATGATTTTTTGTTGTTTGGGTGCATATTCTCTAGTGCCATCTGTCCTCCAAGCCTATGTGTTGGGCTTCATCTTCCACCTATTGATCATTGGTTCCCTCCAAGTCATCAGAGCCAAGAAGAATCAACAAACTCAAAATTGTTGACTGTAACAGCCAATTCGTAGCATCTTTTCATATCGCAACTGGTAGCAGATTTTGTAGCACCTTCCCCTGTAAAATTGCTTTGTAGCCGACCCATAGCTCATTCTGTAGCAAATTCTGTAGCGCCCTCCCATAAAAATTCTTTTTAGATTCTGTAGCGCCTTTTGTAAAACTGCTCTGCAGATTTTGTAGCGCCCACTCTATGTTTGTCTAGGTGATTCTGTAGCGCCTTCGGTAGTGCAACTACAGAATAGTCTGTGTGGATAATTTTTTAGTGTTAGGTGCTATGAAATCTATGTGTTCTTTCTGTTTCATGTAATGAATCCTCAAAAACCCAAAAAGTCTTAGTAGATGGATTATGAGCCTGTAGATGCCTCTAGTCGGTGAAAATATAATATTTCCCTTAACACTTCAAGCTTGCAAAATTGATCATCATCAAAAATGGATCTATCATCCTTTCCACTTCATTTTCTCAATATGGCACTCCTCCTTATTGCAGGAGAACTCCTCTCTACTGGAGCAACATTTATGTCTTTTGCAGGGGCATTTCTCTCTATTGGATCTTGGCATAGAAAATTTAAATTTCTCTGGGTTAGATCATCCTTGAAGGGTTGCAATTTTTCTTTGATATTTTTGTTTTGTGATTGTATACTTCTGTTTTTCCTGTACAAAGTCTAAAATTGCTTATGGAGAGGAAAGAATATTTTTGTTTTAACCCTTTCCATATCAAGGGTTTCATTATACATTTCCATGAGCTCCTTCATCTTCCTCCTCTCAGTCAATCTTTCTCCCTTCAAATGAGAAACTTCCTTCCTTGCATCCATGATTTGTCCAATCAATCTTTTGAAAGTGGGATTATCAAAGGGAGTGCTAATGTTTATGACTTCAACAGGTTTCTCAGTAGCTTCACCCTTACCTTTGTCTTTCTTTTGAACAGAATATTTGGTCATGACCTCAATAGGATTCCCAACAGTGTCAATTTTACCTTTAACTTTCTTTGGGACTGAAGCCTTGGGTATGACTTATGTTTCAACAACTTCCTTGTGGGTTGATGATCTGGTGAAAGGCTTCCTAACTCTGGTCTTAGTTGATGCAACAGGTGAAGGAAAATGCAATTTTCTCCCCTTTTTCGCTATGATTTTGGATGATGAAGGAACTTCCTCTATTTTAGGTGCAGACTGAGGTGAAAATTATCTTTGTGGGGAGTGATGGACTTCCCTCTCTTCATATTCAACTTCCTTAGGATTTTCTTTGTCTTAGGAAATAAGTTTTATCTTTCTCTTCTTGCTTGTTTCTGCTTGAGCAACACTATTAGCTGGCAAAGGGCTCTACACCTTAGATTGAGGGGTGGAGGCTACATCTAGCTGCAAATTTGTAGAGATAATAAATTGTTCCCAAGTAATGTTCATTTTCTTCAATTCTTCCATCACAAGCATCCTGATCAACCCAGAGTGGAAAACACTAGTGTCCACAGCCTTGGACTTGGCTTGTACCCTATTAGCCATTTTTCCCATACTTCTAAAAATATATAAAGGGATATTCATCAAATCCTTACCTATGAAGTGTAGAAAGATCCTAATGTGATATTGGTATATCATGTTGAATCTGACCTCACATTTAAAGTGCCTCTGGATAACTTTCAACATTTTTTCAAAACCCTCAACCAAATGGCTCCTAGGCACTCCCTTGGACAAATTGTCTTTCTGATAATTTGGCTTGAGGAAATCCTTAGAAAAGGATGCATTGAGAGTCATATATTTGAACCACCTCTCACCAGTGTTGGGTATCTCAATGGTTGTTGCAATAGTGGCCTTAGATACCTCCAACTCAAGGGTTCCTACCTTGGTCTTAGTGCCATCAAATTTTAAAGCAAACTACCTTGCTACTTCAGGGTGTCCCCTCTGCATGTTTTGACAGAAAAATAGGCAACCAACCCTTTGTAAAACCTCCATGATCATAGGCTTAGCATCAAATAAGTGCATGTTATATGGCCCAGTCCTAATGACACTCCCATCCTCGTGAGATTTCTTTTGTTGAAGTGTATCCATGGATAGAAGCAGGAGGTCAAAAACTATAATGCTATGAGAGGTAAGGAAACCATACAAAGAAAACAATCTTTAAGTTTGAAAGGTGATCCTTATCTGGTATTTTGGGGCTTTCCTCCAATTCACCTCTGGACTGATAAGAGACTGGTTTGATGACTAAAAATGAGTGGAAAAGATCCTATGAAAAATGATATGCAGGGAGACTGTGATTGTTCAAGTTTTTTTAGACTGACATCAATCCACCATATAGGGTCATCCTCGTTCTAAGGAAAAGGCTCCTAAACGTTCACTGCAAATGAATTTTGAGATGAAAAATAACATACTGGATGAAGAGAGATAATGTTGGAACTGTGAGCCTAGAAGATGGCACTGGTTTTACACAGAAATTAAAAACGCTAGAACAGGGGATCCGTAGCGTAGTTTTGGAAGCAGTTTTTGTAGCATAATGTGGACAACATGAGCCAAGAGGATAAATGGGGATTCAAATATCTGAATCAAATGGACTCGATTTCAGTGGAGGAAAATTTTAGTATGCATATGGCTAAGAATTCTGTGGCAGCAGAGGTAGAGGAGCTGGTAGATGCGAGAAAATGTAGTTTGCAGCGTCAGGTGCTACAAAAAGATAAGACAAAAAACCTTAATGGTCTTCAATCAGAGCTCGGATGGCTCACAAAGTACCTGGACATGGTAGCTTGATCATTGTTGATCTGTAATAATCCTAGAGTCATTTGCAACCACCTCAGTCTCCAATTCACCTCGGACAGTTGGTTCTGTAGCATAATCCACAACGCTATCTGGACTAGTATTTTCTGCAGCGCCGAGCTTAGGAGCAGGATTTCAAATTTGGTAAACAGTTAGAACTTCATAAATGACAAAATAATGATATTCCTTTTGAAGACAAGGGTGATAAAAACAATAAAAGACATGACATCAGCTTCATGATTGTGAATGATGGTAAATATGGAGGGTGTACAAAGATGTGCTATGAAAACAACTAGTGAGTTGGCAACGTACTTTGACAAGGCTTGATTTGACTCCCTGACGGGCAAAGGGACATAGTGGAGAGGTTCAAGCATATGAAAGGATGAAGTGACTTGTCAGGTTTGTGGAGTCATGGGTTGGATAGTGCTAGTTGTCAAGTCAAGTCATGATTCAACGATACAAACCACAAAATGAACCTAGGGTATAAACCATAGGTGTGGGTCAAAAATGTGAACCAAGTCCCAAACCTTTATTTGTTTAAACTAACCTAAGAAAATCATAAAGAGAAAATTAAAAACCAACTTTAAAAATACTAATGGGTAAAAATTAAAACCTAAGGAGAAAATTTGACCCATGAAAACTTCATGTGATAACATTGGCTCCACGGGGGATGGCATGCTCCCTGTGAGCTACCAAGAACAAGCAACTTCAATGTCTTATCCTAGGGCTATGGGGTCATTTATTCAAGCAAAAATAAAAAATAAAAAAGTGATATTTACAATGAATGGAAAGTCACTCATGGCTTAAGAAAAATACTTCTTCAGAAGGTTCCCATTGACAGGGCCACCAAAAAATTTAGAATCCTCCAAGTTCTAGAATTTATAACTGTTATTTGAAAATACCTCAGAAATCTTGAAAGGACCAATCCACAAGGATTCGAATTCACCATGTTTTCCTTTCTATTTCTTGGGTGCATCCCACTTGAGCACTAGATATCATAGCTAGAAATCTTCTTTGCTTACCTTCTTTTCAAAGGCCTGCTTGATCTTCTGTTGACGGTCATGTGCTTTGTCAAGTAGTTTCTCCCTAGTCTATTGTACTTCTACCAATTGGTGTATCCTCCTAACCATATCATCAGGTTCTCCTTGGTAGTCTTGGAGAAAATTTTCCATAGGAAAGGCAAGTTGAGTAGGAAATATAGCTTCAACCCCATATATAAGATGAAAAGGAGAAATAATCAGTGACCTATTTGTTGTAACTCTATCATCCCATAAGGAAAATTTCAGCTTTGATTCCCATGCTTTCTTGATGTCTTCTAACAATTTCTTGATGATATTTTTTGAGGCTCTTATTAGAAGACTCAGCCAAACCATTTCCTTGGGGGCAATAAAGAGTATAATGGACTAATGTAATCCCATACTGTTCACAAGACTTTATCAATGGTTTAGCTTTAAAAGAGGAAGCATTGTCAGTAACAATCTTGCTTGGACAACCAAATCTTGACATGATATCCTCAATAAAACTAACGATTACCTTGTGGGAGACATTCCTTGTAGGAATGGCTTCTATCCATTTGGTGAAATAACCAGTGGCAGTCAAAATCCACCTATGTTGACCACTGGAAGCTAGATGGATTTCCCCAATGAAGTCAAGACCCCACTATTGAAAAGGTCCAGAAACCACCACATGCTTCAAAGGCAAAGATTTGATTTGTTGATTTCTAGAAAACTTTTGGCACTTGACACAATCTCTAATCTTTGCACAGACATCAGCAAAAAATCTAGGCCAAAAACACCCAGCTCTGAGGATCTTATAGATTGTGGTTCTCCAAAAGTGATGTCCCCCACATAAGTTGTCATGAAAATCAGTCATGGCCTTTTGGGCCTCTTGTGGATCTGAACATCTCAAAAGAACCCCTAGAGGATCTTTCCAATACAATATATGATCAATGAGACAATATTTGATTGCTTTAATATTCAAATCTCTTACCTTGTTCTTCTCCAAACCATTAGGAGGTTGCAACTTCTACAGAAAATATATGATGTCCTTATACCAAGTGCATTCTGCCAAGTTGGGAATTATATGAGATCTTTTGTCAGAAAAATCATCTTACTGATTTTTTGAGTTTATGTTCATGAAATTAACCCCTAAATATTTGCAATTTGATTCAGCCAACAACCTAGCTAAACGTTGGCCTTTCACTAGTTTAGTGGGCTTCATTTCAAGGTCAAATTCCATACTTTTTGCAATCCATTTTCTCCTCTTCCCATCTATGTCAGGCTAGATAAGTATCTCATTCATTGAGGCTGAGAGAACATAGACAAAAATCTTGGAATGTAGAATGTATACTCTAAAATCCTTTAGGGATCTGACCAAAGCATAAGCCTGATTTTCCATGATATCATATCTCATTTCTACATCCCTCAATGCTCTGCTAAAAAAAGAAATAGGTTGCTCTAACCCAAATGTATTTTTCTGCAGCAAGACAACAGTCAGTGTGTCAAATGAGGAAAAGGAAAATATCATAAATACCTTGGAATAATTAGGGTTCATGAGCATAGGTGCTTCAGTCAAGGAATTTTTTATTTGGTCAAAAGAATCTTGAGCCTCAGTAGTCCATTTCACCTCATTTCCTTTCCTAAGCATGGATGTAATGTACTTAACCAATTCAGCGAAGTTAGAGATGAACCTTCTTAGAAAATTGATTTTCCCCAAGAAAGACTGAACTTCTTTCTTGAATCTAGGAAGAGATAAAGTATGGATGGCCTATACTCTACTTGGATCAATTCTTACCCCTTCTGCTGATACAATGTGCCCCAATAACTTACCTTCCTTCATAGCAAACAAAGACTTCTTAGGATTGAGAGAGAGACCAAACTTTCTGCACTTCAGGAAGACCCTTTTCAAATGATGATAATGTTCTTTATCAGATTTAGATAACATTGTAATGCCATCTAGATAGATGACCACAAATTTGTCCTTCTCCCCAATAAAGGCAATATTCATTGCTCATTGAAAGGTTTCTCATACATTCATTAATCCAAAGGGAATTTTAGCATACATGAATGTGCCCCAAGGAGTAGTGAAGGTTTTCTTCTCTCTATCTTCAGGAAAGATAGAGATCTGATTGTAGCCTAAGAATCCATCAATCATAGACATCCTAGATGAGCCAGCCACTCTCTGCAAAATGTGCTCCATATTTGGTAAGGGGTAATTATCTTTCTTGGAGCTTATATTCAAATTCATGAAATCAAATCATAGTCTAATTTCCCCATTCTTATTCCTCATAGGGACCAAGTTATCCACCCACACAGATTATCTCAAAGGAATGATGATCTTGGCATCCATCAGCTTCTTGAATTATTTTTCCATAATAGGCAGCAGCATGGGATTTATCTGTTTGAGTTTCTTCCTAAAAGTCTTGGTCTCCTCTTTCAAATGGATTGTATGTTCAATGATTTTTGTGTCATATGTTTGTAAATATTCATATTTCCAGGAAAACACATCAGAAAACTCCTTTAAAATCTTAACATATTCAGCCCTTTGTTCCTTTGACAAGATGCTAGACAATTCCACATACTTTGGATCCTCCTCTGTACCTAAATTGAATTCAGTCACATCAACATTTTCAGTTGAACCTTTAACCTTTACATCAACATCATTTTTGTCAAACAATCTCTCCAAGGGGACTAGTCCTTTTGGAATATGGTTACTGGGCAAATGAACAATATGATGGACAACAATTTTATTTAAAAAAATATCAATGTGAGGGAGTTTTTCATAATCATGATCTTGATCAATATGTAAGGAAGAAAATTCATCCACGGTTTCAAGAAATATTTTTATCTCAAGATCATCCTCAAAGACCTTCCAATGTTTGACATTGTCAGATATAGAGGGTCTATACTTCACTTCCACATCATATTTGAGCTTAGGGGGAAAAGGAACTCTGAAATTACTTATTGAGACAGCCAAGGAAATTTCCATAGTATTTTCTTCTCTTGGAACAAAAGAGATACTAAAAGCCAATAAGAAATTATCCACAAGATCCCAAAATTCATTTATGTAAGTTCTTAACCTGGGGTGTTTAGCTTGATACATATTTTTGACTTGATGAACAATTAATTCAGCATCTCCAAACACTGCTAACTCTTCAATTTGCATGTCTTTAGCAACCCTCAAACCCAAAACAAGAGCCTCGTATTCTGCCACATTATTTGTAGTTTCAAATTCAAGCTTGTAAATCAAAGATATGATCCTTGGGTAGGGGAAATAAAGACTACCCCAGCACCAACACCTTCTTTAGAAGAGGCCCCATCAAAAAACATTTTCCAAACAAAGGTATTAGGAGAAGGAATTCCACAAGAGGTAATGGGTTGTTTTTTGATTTCAATAGGTGATTGAGGAGCATCAGTGAGTTGTAACATACTGGATCCTAAATCAGTATCAACTGCAAAAATAGGGTCGTTGGTAGTATTTTCTTCATCACTGATGATGTAAGCTAGTTGTGCCTCCCTATAAATCCTTCTATGTTCTCCCCCAAATACAGGAATGGGGGCCTATGAAAGGTCCATCTGTAAAGCTCCCCCTAGTCTTTTGATCTAAGATCTTGACAAGAGCATCCCAAACTTAGAGGGGGCATCAACCACCACAATATCCATGACCACACTTTTCATTGGCAATTGGAAAAGAGTAACAACCAGGTCTTTGATAACCCCAAGACACTTCACTTTCCTAGAATCAAATGAGTATAGTTCATGGTAAGTTTTTGTAATTTCTAGCCCAAGCTCATCCATGACAGTTTTAGGCATGAAGTTATGAGATGGACCTGAGTCCATCAAGCAGTTGTGCATCACTTTATGATGAATGTTTAATGATGTGTAGAAAGGAGGGGAAGAGTCATCCCTATCCTCTACCAAAGGTCCCAGGATGACTGTTGGTTTTTCATCTTGAAGGTTGACTAAATTTGTGGAATTAGAGGAAGGCTCAGGCTGCAGCATTTTGGAAAGGTATCTTTTGAATTCCTCATTCTTAGTCAACTCCAAAAAAGGTACAAGGATTTTGGTTTTTTGAATCTCACTTTCAAAGCTAAAATAGGATGGAGATTTCATAATCTCCTTAACTTCTGGGGCAAGGATCTTAACCAATGCCTGGGGGTTTTGTGCATATTTTTATTTGCTACTAGTTGCCACAACCTTAGTAGATTTTTTTGTTTTATTGGGCTAATCAGAAGTGTCAGCCTTTCCCTCTTTCTTCTTTGACATTAGGTTGTATTTATTTGGATGGTCATTGGTTTTTTCCCCTTTTCTCAATTCATTCAATCGATTGTCCATTAGAGACTCCTCATATGCAGATTGGGTTAAATGGGTGGATGAAGAGGTGTCACCAAGACAATGGATTTATGGATCAATTTATTCATCCTCTCCTTCTTCATCAGAAACAAGGTTATTTTGGAAAGGGGCTTGGAATTTTGTATCATCCCTATCCCTATTTCTTTGATCTCTTTGGAGGACCTGAGGGGCATTATTTGGTCTTCTCGAATTTCCTCTATTATAAACATTATGTGTGTTCCTATAGGTCTGTTTTCCTTCAAGTTTCAACTTCTCCATTTTAGCAGAAAGTGATTTTATCAATTTTGTTAGTTCATCAACTTGAGGGTGGACAACAAGAGAGTCTGAGGTTGAAGCTTCAGCCCTACCTTTTTTTTTCTGTCTCTATCAGATTTTCCCCTAAGTTTGTCAGCTGTCAGTATGTTAGATTCTACCTCCAAGGCTGCATCTTTCATATGAGCTAGAGAGGTATATCTTATTTCTCTCAACAGTAGGAAAAAATCAAGTTCAAAATCACTGGCATAGGTGATCTTGGCAGAGGTTTCTGTTGGGTTTATTTCAGTGGGAATCTTGTTGTACTTTTTATTAAATCTCTTTGAGAAGTCTGAAATAGATTCCCCTTCTTTCCTTTTAAGTGACCCAAATTTTGTAATATAATAAAGGAAATCCTTTTTATCCCCTCAATGTCTCAAGAAAGCATCATCCAAAGCTTCAATCCCAACAATAGATCCGGGATTCAAACCCCTAAACCATTTTCTAGCCTCACCATCAAGGCTCTGTACAAAGACCCTCGTCCATACATCTTCATCCTCAATGTTAAGACTGCATGCATAACTATAAAAGGTTGCAAGGTGTTCTTTTGCAGTTATGTCTTACTCCCCTGTGAACTTGGGAATGTACTTAAGGTATTCTCCAATGGGGAGATCATTCATAGGATGAGGTAAAATAAGAGTGGCCTACCTAGCAACCACTATGGCGTCCATCCTATTTCTAGGAATATTAGCCCCTGCCATTGGATTGTGAACTCTAGGATAACAAGGGGGAGATTGAGTCTTGACAGGTACAACTACAGCTTTGACTTTAGGAGAAAGAGGGAGATTGGATGGAGAGGTTTCAGTTTTCAGAGGAAGAGGCTGAGTCTTGGAAGAATATGGTGTAGAGTCCAAGGGAAATGAGGTTTCCTCCCCTTTAGTCACAACAATTTTGATAGGAGGAGGAGTAGGAAAACCCAAGGTAGGAAAATATTCTAAGCTCTCAAGTCTAAACCAGCTTACAACATCAGAAGAGGCAAGGGTCTCAAAACTTTATTCTTTCAATTTTGGACTAAAAGAAGAGTATTCAATAGGAAAAATTTCAAAATCCAAATTTCTAGAAACTTCAATAGAGGGTAGAAGAGGAGAATTGGATATAGCTACTGGAGTATTAAAAGTAGAATCATGCAAATGACCAGAAGTACCTGGTACAGTAGCTAAAAAGACTTCTTGAGAAGCTTTCCCTTTCTTGATAATACTCTTTGGGTCAGCTTTAGGTGTTGCCAAAGGTAGATGTGGAGTAGACCTCATGTGTTTTCCTTTGGGAGCCACAAATGAAATAGTGTAATCGACGGGTGCAAGCTGCAATCTTCAATGTATTGATTTCTAATGCACCTTCAAAATCAGTATTGCTTTGTCATTCAATCCCAGGGAAAAATTTTCAATTTGTTCCCCAGAAACGATGCCAAGAATGTTAGCACTGAGAGTCACCCTCATATTGCAATAGGATAATCCCAGCACCCATCAAAAAGGTTTGTCAATGTACATTAATGATAGAAATTCAAATGGACAAAAAATAGCATAGCAATGTTTTAACACAGAAAGTCTAGGCTAGTATGCATAAGAAAATGAGGTTTTAACTAACTTCATTCAGTGATTTAAAGATAAAATTGAGTATAAGGAAGAATTGGTGAGGATGGTGGATAGGTATGCTATAAGCATCAGGCCTTCTAGCAGCTAGGTGAAGAAAAAATCAGTCACAAGAGCTTCTTGAACTAAATTTAAAACACTGAAAAAACATTTACAGTAGCATTATAATCAAACATCCATTATAACACAACCATAACATCTCATAAGGATCATACAATAACGAGCATTCAGAGTTAGAAGAAATAAGTTGATGAAAATAGTTTGACTTCCATTAATCAAAATATCTCAGGTCTTATACATAAACCAGAGTACAGCTCTATTTAGTCAAAATATTACAAAACATAGGGAGCTATGCTCAACATTTCAAACTCTACATAACATTCTTCTCAAGTATTTATAATCAAAACAGTAGATAACAGATTGAGATGTGATTTGGCCTTCCTATCCTAAGATTCTCCACAAAAATCTACTAGGTTAACATTTATACAAGTGGATCTAACAAACTATTAAAATCAAGGAGCATGTTGGCAACAACTCTAACAAGATATGAATGACATGTTTTGTTGTTGTTTGGGTGCATATTCTCCAGTGCCATGTGTCCTCCAAGCCTTTTTGATGGGCTCCATCTGCCACATGTTGATCATTGGTTCCCTCCAAGTCACCAAAGCCAAGAAGAATCAACGAACACAAAATTGTTGACTGTAACAGCCAGTTCGTAGCATCTTTTCGGAGTGCAACTGGTAGCAGATTATATAGCGCCTTCCCTTGTAAAAAAAATTTGCAGGCGACCCGTAGCGCATTCGGTAGAAAATTCCATAACACCCTCCTGTAAAACTGCTCTGTAGATTCTGTAGCGCATTTTTTAAACCTTCTCTGCAGATTCCGTAGCACCCACTCTGTGTCTGGCTAGGTGATTTTGTAGTGTCTTCGATAGCGCACCTACAGAACAATCTGTGTGGATGATTTTGTAGCGTCGGGTGCTACGAAATCTCTTTTTTTTTTCTATGTCATGTAATGAATCCTCAAAAACCCAAAAAGTCTTAGTAGATGGATTATCAGCCTGTAGATGCCTCCAGTAGGTGAAAATATAATATTTCCCTTAACACTTCAAGCTTGCAAAACTAATCATCATCAAATATGGATCTGTCATCCTTTCCACTTCATTTTCTCAATCTGGCACTCCTCCTTGTTGCAGGAGAACTCCTCTCTATTGCAGCAGCATTTACTTCTTTTGCAAGGGCATTTCTCTCTATTCCATCTTGGGCTAGAACATTTAAATTTCTCTGGGATAGAGCATCCTTGAAGGGCTGCAATTCTTCTTTGAGATTTATGTTTTGTGACTGTATACTTCTATTTTTCCTATAAAAAGTCTGAAGTTTCCTATGGAATGGCAAGAATGTTCTTGTTGTAAACCTTTCCATATCAAGGGTTTCATTATACATGTCCATGAGCTCCTTCATCTTCCTCCTCTAAGTCAATCTTTCTCCCTTCAAATGAGAAACTTCCTTTCTTACATCCCTGAGTTGTCTGATCAATCTCTTGAAGGTCGGATTATCAGGGGGAGTGCTAATTTTTATGAATTCAACAGTGTAAATGTGTTGAACCTGCATAGAATAGATCTATCTAGAAAATAATACACACATTTGCAAATAGAAATTAAGAAAGAAGAATAAGGAGAGAAAGAATGGAAGAATTCTCATTAACTGTAATGAATAATGAATAATTTACACATGATATACTTTTTATAAATCAATCAGTGCACATTGAAGGAGAACCAATGCACCATAGTGGTGGTCTAGAGTGACTTGGACACCCACCAGCAGTTACGGGATTGAAATTCCACCTAGTCTACTCTCCCAAGCAGTTACGAGAGTGAAATGCCACCTAGCCGAGTTAACTAGTCAACTAGTCTACAGTTAACTAACTGAGCAGAGTGTAGTGAGGAGTATATCAAGTAATCAAGGGTAATCCACCAGTCTGGTGATGATGTCAAGGCAAGTGTGCATTATCATGGCGATGATCCCAATGTTGCATGGTGACAAAACCAATGCAGCATCTAGACTCAACTCCCCATTCAGAAAGGTTGATTTCACGTCCATCTGATACACTTTAATACTCTTGGGGCATGCATAAGCTAGGATCAATCTGATTGCTTCCATTCTAGAACTGGGGCAAATGAATCTTCAAATTCAATACCTTCAACCTGAGCATATCCTTTACATACCAATCTAGATTTGTTCCTTGTAACATGTCCTTCTTCATTAAAAAAAATTATGAAGACCCACTTCGTGTCGATCACATTCGTGTACCTTAGCCTTGGAACCAATTCCCAAGTTTCATTATTCTCTATCTAATCCAACTCTTCATCCATGGATTTTATCCAGAATTAATCCTTGTTTGCTTCTTCAAAGATTCTTGGCTCAATCGAGGATAAGAGTGCTAGATGCAGTTGTTCTGGTCAACGAATTCTTCTTCTAGTCTCGACTCTTGCATATTTGTTCCCGATAATCGGATCTGACAGATGATTCTTTTGTATTCGTTTTCTAGGTGTATTTGGAGGTACTTGAAGATCTTGTTGTTCTTTCTCTTCTACTTCTAACTAGTCTTCTCCATCTTCCCCTTCTGCTACTTCTTCATCCTTTCCTTCTTCTTCATGAACATGTTACTTTGACTCATTTTCTTCTTCCTTTATTTTTCATCTACTTGTCTCATCAACCGTCACATTGATGCTTTCCACAACTTTGTTGAGCCTTATATTGAAAAATTTGTATGCTTCCCTTGTGCTCGAATACCCAAAAAGTATGCCTTTGTCCATGCGAGAATTGAACTTTCTCATTCTTCCATATTCTCTTTTGATGTATCATTTGCTTCCAAAAACTTTGAAGTGCTTCACATTCACTAGTCTTCCTTTCCATAGCTCGTAGGGAGTTTTATCATTGTTTTTTATGAGCATTATTATATTTTTAATATGAATTGTTGTATCCATTGCATGTGCCCAAAAGATGTCTGTCAACTTGGAATCCATTAACATATTTCAATCCACTTATTGTATTGTCATGTTCTTCCTTTCGATAATTCCATTATGTTGTGATGTCATAGCAACATAGAATTTCTTTTTTATCCCATGCTTGCTGCAGAAATCCATAAATTCCTTTGAAGTAAAATATCAACCATTATCAGATCTCAAACATTTTTTTTTAAATCCATTTCATTTTCAACCATTTTCTTGTATATCTTGAAGTTATCTAATGATTTTGACTTCTTCCTGAGAAAACAAACTGCATTCATCCTTGTATAATCATCAACCAATAACATAAAATATTGCTCACCTTTTAAACCATTCTTTCTAGTTGGTCCAACTAGATCAGTATGCACAATTTCCAGCGGTCTTGTTGTGGAGTATTCCTTTGATTTGAACTTTGTCTTTGTTTTCTTTCCTTGTTCAAAATACTTGCATAAGATGTTGGTTGGCTTCGTGATATAGGGCATTTTTTTGGTTGCTTTCTTTTTGTTGACTTTGACAAGGTTATCAAAGTTTTTGTGACCTATTCTTCTCTAACATAGCCAAACTTCATCTTCCTTTCCTATACAACACTTTTCATTTCCAATCTCACTTAATACATATATGTTTCTTGAAGTTCTTACAGTTGTTTCAACCACTCTGCATGAACCTTTTTTTCTTATCTCTCACTTCTGTGAATCAAACACAAGTTTGTGACGTTGGTCACACATTTGACATACACTCAATACATTGTGTTTCATATCTTCCACTAGTAGAACATTCTCTACCTTGGTATCCTTATTTCCAATTATGATTGTGCCTCTTCCAATAATTCTAGTTGAGTCATCATTTCCAAAGGAGACCGATCCATCTCTTTCCTTTCTCAAGGTTAGAAACATATATGCATCACTTGTCATGTGCTTTGAGCAGCCACCATCAACATACCAACCAGGTTTCTTATGTTTAGCTTGTAGAGAAAGTGTGCATTCTTCATTGTTGAACTGATTCTGCTTTCTCATCCATATCCTTTGAGGTTCTTGTATGTGATTGTTTATATTCTATTGTGATTCTCTTAGAGGAACTGTCATTCTATAATCTTTGGCCATGTGTCCAAAGTTGTTGCACTTGTATCATTCCACTTCAGTGCTCAAGGATTCAAACATGTTGTAGCTTATTATCTATGTTTCACTATGCCTTCTCGGATAACCATTTTGTGCATGACTTTCTTTGTTGTTTATGTTTCTGTTATTTTCTCTGCAATTTACAACCTTATGTCCAAAATTGTTACATGAATAACATAAACCAAAGAAGATAGTTTGATACCTGGGAGTTGAAGATATTTTGAAAGGATTTACTCTTCTGAAACCTTCTTCTTCTTGAAGCCTTCTTGTTTCTGAATGTTGTTGATACTGAAATCTGAATCTTCTAGGTGGAGGAGTGTCTCTGTGATCTTCCTTGTAAAAATTTTTGTCTCCTATGACTGTATTTACATAGCTTCTTGGTTGTGGATCTTGATCTGTTGCTTTGGATCTTGATCCCTTTTCTGTCTAGTTGTATCGAAGTCCGGACTTGTCATGATTTGACATATGAATGCTAATAATATTGTCCAAAAATTTGGAGTTGTTCTACATGTTTTTATCTCAATGAAAGACTTTTCTCAATGTGACAATATTTGCTTCCAAACCACCAATGATCATGTCTTTTTATTCCAACCATTCCTTGAGTGCTTCTTCAATTCTTTTGTCTTCTTCAACCTCAAATTTTAACTTAGTGATCATCTTCTCTAGTTCTTTAGAGTTGGAATTTTGAGTTTCCTCTTTTCTTTTTAGTTCTACCTGTAGTGACTTTTTTTTCTTCTTTTCCCTTTTTATAACTTCTATGGAACCCATCAATTCTTCTCTATAGTCAACTTCTGCCTCTTCATATTCTTCTTCGATGCCTTCTTCATTGGAGTCTTCTAGTTCCATGAATAGAACCCTTTCTGTCTGACTTTCACTGACTTCATCTTTGTCTGATGAGGTGTTGTCTTCTTTGGTGCAAAAGCTTTTCTTGGAAAATTTATTTTTGGTTATTTTGCCTTTGTATATTTGTTTTCTATTTGAATCATCTTCTTCATTTCTTGTGTTTTTCTTATGGGGACATTTGTTAGGGAAATGACCAATACCATCACAATTAAAACAAATCAATGGAATCTTACCTCTATATTTGTCGTCGGTTCCATTTTTCAGTCTTCTAACAAAGTTGGCTACTTCTTCATTGTCTTTTGAGATGTCATTGTTGTTGCTATCTGACTTTGACTTTTGCTTGCCCTTTTGCTTTGACTTCTTGGATTCTTTGAATGGTGCTTCTTTTCTAACTGGATTCTCCTATTCGATTCTCATTACATAGGCTGACAAAATTCCATGTAGCTCATCCATGCTTATTGAATCCATATGTGTTCTTTCTTCTAGTGTTGAGATCTTAGTATCAAATATCATTGGAAGAGATCTTAGTACCTTTTGAACAATTATAGATTCATCAACTTCTTCTCCCAATCCTCTAATTGCATTCATTGTTTCATCAACACATAAAAAGTAGGATGCAATATTATCATCTTCCATCATCTTCAGTTCTTCAAATTGACCTCTGTAAGTTTGACGCTTTGTTGCTATGAATTTTGTGTCTCCTTCATAAAAATTCTGAAGTTTGTCCCAAATCTCCTTGACGGAGATGCAACGCATATCTTTGACATATACCGAATCAACCAGACCATTTAGGATAACATTTTTGGATTTTGAATTATTTAGGTTGTGTTTCCTTCCAATGTCATTTGTTGGAGGAACAACATGTTCTTTATATCCATGTACTACTGATTTCCAAACCTCAAATCCCTATGCTTGTATATATGTTTTCATCCTTCTGCTCGAGAATGCATAGTTTTTTCCATCAAGCTATGGTATTCCATTTTTATACATATTTTTTCTCTCCATGATCTACCTTCTAGTGGTTAAACTGATTCCTGAAGGAACCTGCTCTGATACCAATTGTTGGATTATTCATAGGGGGGGTGAATCAATAATAGATATTTTTAATCCTTTTTAACAACAATATATAAGTGCTTTTTATCTTTATGATCAATTTACCAATAGTATTCAACCAGTGAAAAATAAATAAATTATGAACAATGAGCAATCATACACATACATAGTACACCAGTATTTTTACGTGGAAACCCAATGCGGGAGAAAACCACAGAATATTTTTAATTATATGTCTTTAAGAATTACAATCATTGGAAGCACCAACTTCCTTTGTTCTCCAGTTGCAACTGGAAGGAGACTCCAACCCCCTATATTTTCAGGCTACAACCTGAGGGAAGCTCCAAATCCCCAATTATATGGCTACAACTAGAAGGAGGGTAAAACCCCCTATGTTCTCTAACTATAACTGGAAGGTGGCAACAACCTAAGGCAAGCTCCAACTCCCCAATTCTCTAGCTACAACCAGAAGGAGGATACAACCCCCTATGTTCTACGGCTATAACCCGAAGGTGGCTACAACCACCTATCCTTTCCCCATCCAACCACCCTGAAATATAAGTGTCAAATAAATGATGAAACCATTGCCACACTATCATTCTAAGCCACTGTAAACATGTACCAATCTGTACCAACAACCTGTAACCAACCTGTACCAATAGTCTATAATCAACTTGTACCAGAAGTCATCCTATACCAACAAATATCAATAGGTACGCGACCTGTATATGTTGCAGCTCGTGTATGTACATGAACTATCTATAGTGAAGCCTGTGTATGTATGCGACCTATCTATACTGCAACATGCATACAACTTTAGAAAGCTAGGGTTTTCTCCTTTCTGAAACTCTGAAACTTGTATGCCTCTGTCACATCTACCTATAACCTATCACTATGTCCAATTTGTAGTTATGCCCTATGCATACATCATCATACATATCCCAACTCTAACATGTCGCTATGTCCCATCATAGTTGTACCTGATCATTGTAGACCTTCCTGAGAACTTGCTTCCAGACTCTGAGAACCTGGCACCCTCAACAACTCAAGATTTCATGGCTTTTCCCAATTGTACCTGACCTCTTCTTCTTCAACCCACGTATGTGTGTGCCCTAATCCACTGTAGCCTGTGTATGTATGCAACTTCCTCCACTGCAACCAGCGTACACCTCAAAAACTAGGGTTTTTTCAGTAATTTTACAACTCTGAAACTTTCACCGTCAACCCTCCTTTGCTACCTCAAACTTGCGTAACTTCAGATGTATCAATGAGTACCTGCAATAAAATTTTCACAAATAATAGATATTCAATGTGATCATTAGGTGAAAATACAAGACCCTTGCTCTCTTATTTATATTCTCCAAGTAGCTTCCTCAAGGGGTTACCTTCTAAATAACTTTACCCAACTTCCTTATTTTAGGGCTAACCCACTTCTAACCACTTGTCCACTTACAACCACTTTATCCACAAATAGTAAACTCAACACTTTTAGTTGCAACTAATTTATTTTTAATTATTTTCTTTTTGCAACAACTTAACTCATGATTAACTCCTAGTTACAACCAATTTGACTAGTAAACTTATTCTAGGAGATTCTAGAATAAATTGACTTATTTGACCTTCTAGGGGCTTCTAGATAACTCATGAGGGTTCTCCAACTTTGCAAGGCCATAACTCTCTAACTGTGAGGATTTGTTTGATGTTCCACATATCACCGAAAATGGAACGACATGTACTATCCATCTAGAATAGTCTTACCTAAAACTAAACTAATCTTCATACATTTATACTTCAAACAAACTTAAGTCCATTAACCATACTGTTGAGGCTACCACACTTGCTTCAAGGATTGACATCAATGAAAACCAACCCAAATAATCAATAATCTCCCCCGTTGGCATTGATGGCAACACTCTGATGCAACATTGAATTCATATCGCCCATTCTCCCCTTATGACCATCGCTCCCCCTAGAATCATGCATATGTTCTCTCTCTCCAATCATCTGATTCTCTCTCCAGCAAACCCTCTTTGGACATACGAATTTCCTTTTCCCCCAAACCAGTTGATTGCTCACTCTATCCAATATTGATTGTACTTCAGCCCTATGCTCCCAATAACTATGGAATGTGAATTTTTACACTCACCCTCTCACATGAGTTTAATGATTGACTTTGGGAAAACTCAACAGCAAGATAGAAGGTTGTCCCCAATGATAATAAAATTCAGGAAAGTGGGTTTGAATTAATACCCATAAATAATTTTCCTCTTGTACCCTCTTAGACACTCCCTTCTCTTATGGAAAATGATGTTGATTAATTGGGTTGGTTGTCATTGATTTCAACCCTTGAAGCAAGTCTAGTAGCAAATTTTGGTATCCCCAACAGTATGTTTAAGCGACTTAAGTTTGTTTTAATTATAAAGGTATGAATATCAATGTATTTGTAGGTAATACTATTCTAGATGGATAGTACATGTCGTGCCATTTCCGATGATATATGGAACGTCACACAACTCCTCACGGTTAGAGAGTTATGGCCTTGCGAAATTGGAGAACCCTCATGAGTTACCTAAAACATTTTGATGCAACACTAAAGTCATATCGCTCATGATCCCCCTGTGACCATCTCTCCCCCTGGAATCATGCCTTTGTGCTCTCTCTCTAAGTATATGACTCTCTCTCCATGCATCTGATGAATCTCTCCCCCTTTGACATCAATGGCAAAGGTAACTTCCTGTCAGGGCTACTCCCCCTAACTGAAATGTCCTCGAGGTTGCTCCCCCTGAATGAAATCTCCCCAAAATGAACTCTCCTCTTTAGTGGCTTTAAATTAATACCCATAAATAATTTTCCTCTTGTACCCGTCTTAGACACTCCCTTCTCTTGTGGAAAACTATGTTGATTAATTGGGTTGGTTGTCATTGATATCAACCCTTGAAGCAAGTCTCGTAGAAAATTCTGGTAGCAAATTTTGGTAGCCCCAACAGTATGGTTAAGGGACTTAATGTTTTTTGACATATATAGGTATGAATATTAGTGTATTTGTAGGTAATAATATTCTATATTGATAATACATGTTGTGCCATTTCCGATGATATGTAGAACGTCACATAACTCCTAACGGTTAGAGATTTGTGTCCTTGTGAAGTTGGAGAACCCTCATGAGTTATATAGAAGCCTCTAGAAGGTCAAATAAGTCAATTTATTATAGAATCTCCTAGAAGAAGTTTATTAGTCAAAGTGGTTGTAACTAGGAGTTAATCATGAGTTAAGTTGTTGCAAAAAGAAAATAATTAAAAATAAATTAGTTGCAACTAGAAGTGGTGAGATTACTATTTGTGGATAAAGTGGTTGTAAGTGGACAAGTGGTTAGAAGTGGGTTAGCCCTAAAAGAAGGAAGTTGGGTAAAATTAGTTATAAGGTAGCCCCTTGAAAAAGCTACTTGGAGAGTATAAATAAGAGAGCAAGGGTCTCCTATTTGCACCTAATGATCACATTGAATATATATTATTTGTGAAACGTTTATTGCAGGTACTCATTGATACATATGAAGTTACGCAAGTTTGAGGTAGCAAAGGAGGGTTAATGGAGAAAGTTTTGGAGTTGCAGAATTACTGAAAAAAAACCCTAATTTTTGAGGTATACGCAGGTTGCAGTGGATTAGGGTGCGTACATACGTGGGTTGAAGAAGAAGAGGTCCCGTACAGTTGGGATATGTATGGTGATGTATGCATAGAGCATAGCTATAGATTGGACAGAGTGATGGATTATGGGTAGATGTGATAGGCAGCAAAGTTTCAGAGTTTTAGAAAGGAGAAAACCCTAGCTTTCTGAAGGTGTATGCAGGCTACAGTATATACAAACCGTGTACATATGTGGGCTACAGTATAGATAGGTTGTGTACATACGTGGGCTACATCATATACAGGTTGTGTACCTATTGGTATTTGTTGGTACAGACTGACTTCTAGTACAAGTTGATTACATGATATTTGGTACAGGTTGGTTACAGGTTGTTGGCACATATTGGTACAGATTTTCAGTGGTACATCTCATAGTGATAGTGTGGAATTGGTTTCATCATTTATTTGACACCTATATTTCAGGTAAGTTGGATGGGGAAAGGATAGGTGGTTGTAGCCACCTTCCAGTTATAGTCGGAGAACATAGGGGGTTGTGGCCTCCTTCTGGTTGTATCCAGAGAATTGGGGAGTTGGAGCTTCCCTCAGGTTGTAGCCTTAAAATATAGGGGTTTGGAGCCTCCTTCGAGTTACATATGGAGAACAAAGGAATTTGGTGCTTCCAATGAATGTAATTCTTAAAGACATATAAGAAAAAACATTCCATGGTTTTCTCCCGCATTGGGTTTCCACGTAAAAGTATTGGTGTATTGTGTATGTGTATGATTGTTCATTTATCATGGTTTATTTATTTTTCACTTGTTGAATACTATTGGTAAATTGATCATAAAGATAAACAACACTTATATATTGTGGTTAAAAAGGATTAAAAATCTCTATTATTGATTCAACCCCCCTCTTAGTAATCCAACAATTGGTATTAGAGCAAGTTCCTTTAGGAATCAGTTTAACCACTAGAATATAGATCATGGAGAGAAAAAAAATTCAGGAAAGTGGGTTTGAATTAATACCCATAAATAATTTTCCTCTTGGGCCCCTCTTAGACACTCCCTTCTCTTGTGGAAAACTCAACCCCCAATCTTTGTCCATGTCCCCCAACAGTTGGCATCACATTTTATTTATTAAAATTCAGAAATACAATTTGCATAATACATCGCTTGGCCATTTCCACATTCATATCTACATTATGCATTAATAAAACTGGGGATTATAGTGGGGATGTTACAATTCCCCTCCCCTAAAATTGTGCACCGTCCTTGCTGGAAAGCACCAGGCCGAAATACATATACAAATTTACATCACAAAATTTAGAAAAATAAGAATTATACATTTTCACAACTCCAACAACATTTCCAATCATAATATCTTGTTTCTCTCAACTTGTTAACACAAGGAATGTGACCCCTTCACTACCATCGGTCTATCGGGTTGCATTGTTCTTTTATCGGGGCTATCATCTCAGGAGTCTAGAAATTCTAAGATAAGATTCCAGAACTTGAGCTACCCAAAAATGGAGTCTTGCTTTTTTAGCCTCTATTTCCTTCAAAATTGACAAAAAATTGTGGGTATTCCTCTTGCATAGTTTCTTAGTGCTCCCACATTGCATCTTCAGGACAGTAGCAGGTCCATTGGACCTTTACCAGACCAATTTTTTTTTTCATGAGCACTTTGACTTTCCAGTCCAGGATGCACACTAGTTCCACCCGGAAATACCCTCTTCATGCTCCACCTGGATCATAGCCCAATCAATTACGTGGTTAGGGTTAGTCATCTATTTATGTAATAATGATACATCAAATACATTATGGACTCTCATGGATGCAAGAAATGCTATCATGTATGCAACTGGCCCTATCTTTTCTAATATTTCAAAAGGCCCACAATATTTTGCTGCCAACTTTGGGCAGCAACCCAATCTAAGTGAACTTATTTTTCTTTCACTTTTAGAAAAACATGTTTGACCACTTAAAAATATCTAAAACCTGTGTTCTTGTCTGCATAACTTTTATGCCTAATCCTTGTCATCAATTCTTCCCTTGCCCTCAACAACTCTAGCCCAGTGACAACTCTATCTCCTGGGTTATCCCATCTCACTAGTGTGTATCCCATCTCACTAGTGTGTTACACTTTTTATCATACAATGCTTCAAAATAAGCTCATTTTTAATGAAGATTGATACCCATTATTGTAATTGAATTCAAATAAGTGTATATAATCTTCTCACTTTGATGGTTGGTCCATCACATACATTCTGAGCATGTCTTCGATGATTCTATTGGTCCTCTTTGTTTTCCCATCTGACTCTGGGTGATATGTTGTACTGAGATTTAAATTTGTCCCAAAGCATTTGAACAAACCTTTCCAAAAATTGGATGTGAATTTTGGATCTCTATCTGAAACTATTGCCTTAGGCATCCCATGTAGCTTGGAAACTTCTTTCATGTAGATTTATGCAATATGTGTTTCCTTGTATGTAGTCTTTACTAGAATAAAATGTGGATCCTTAGTCAATTTGTCCACCACATCCATGATGGAATCATGGTGCCTCATTGTTTTGGGAAGCTTTGTAATAAAAGAAATGGTAACCACTTCCCATTTCCACTTAGGAATGGGAAATGGTTGTAACAACCCAGCTGGATGTCTATGTTTGGTCTTCACTTTCTAACACTCTGTTAAGAACCAAATATCAATATAGCATAGAAAAACCTCAGAAAAAGTACTCAACACCTTGAAAAAGAGATAATTTCAGATAATAAGCCTCTTCGAGGGGGAAACCTCCTTTTACCCCACTTAAATGTTCAAGTACAAGATGTTTCAAAATGAAAATGTCTCCTTGTATATATAGGAGACTAGGAGGTATAATTACAACTAATGCCTAAAGCCGACATAAATAAAATAACATTACTAATATAATATGCCCAAATTAAGGGGTAATGAACCAATATTAGGGCTTAACATGCCCCTCCCCTTGAGACAAGTGTTTTCCACAACGCTTGAGTAACTCTGGATGCTTCTGTATAAAAGATTCATCTTCCCAAGTGGAATCTTCAGCCGGTAGTTTCCTCTATTTAATGAGATACTCTGAAATGGATCTATTCCTCAGCTGGCGAATTCTTATGTCAGTGATGGCTTCAGGCTCCAATATGATTTTTCCTTCCTCATCAAGTTCTGGCAATATAGTTTGAACTGGGATCTTGTCTCCTATAACCTTCTTTAAGCATGAAACATGGAAAACTGGGTGTACTCGTAAAGATGTAGGCAGCTCCAATTTGTATGCCATAGTACCAATCTTTTGCAGCACCTTATAAGGGCCATAGTACTTTGGTGATAATTTATTATCCTTCTTGGCTTGCTTGAGGGACATCTGTTTGTATGGTTGTAGTCTTAAAAAT
>ML804190.1:265542-279787 GCA_009831015.1 Picea engelmannii | reverse complement strand
ATTTCTTCACCTTCATCAAGAGTCCAAGTAGGATTTTCGGGAGGCTTATTTGGTGTAGAAGTTCCCTTTTTTGGTGGCATGTTGGCCAAGTATCACTTTTGAACCTTGATTTTGAGGTGGTTCTGCTAGACAATATTTCTTCTTTTGTATCTCCCAAGTTTTGGCCCTTTTGGGTATGAAAATTTATTTTATGTAGTTCTCTGATATTTCTTCTCTGCAATGCCACAGGTCTGATCAAAATTGGATGTGCCAAGTGGAATTTACAGTAACTTCCCCACAACTTGTTGATTTTTGTCCTTTCCAGGAGATATCACTTGTATAGCATGCCCCGCACAAAATAATTGATATAAAATTTTGAAATGCACACCAGAAATACTACAGACTGTCCATGATCCAATGAAACTAGTCCCACTCAATTTGGATACTCTAGGAAGAAGTTATGATTGTTTTACCTAGAACACCTTCTTGAGACTAGTCAATAGGACTAGTCAGATACCCTATCTTACCTAGGGTGTATCTACAAATTTAAGATGACCCAAAAGCTAAAATTTTAACCATAGATACCTTACTAATTTATGTAAATATCCTCCAGATTTCAGGGTCTGAAACGTTACAGAAAAAAATTTATAGCAAAAATTCCGCAATGACTCAGTTCAGGATGATTCCAGAACCCTATATTGTACAGGTTGTATCTCCAAAAGTATAAGGCCTCAGGAGATGAATTTTGAACCCAACGTACCTTGATCCGTCTACTAAATATCCTCCAACCTGTTCCTTTTGAAACATTGTAGAAAAAAGGTTATAGCAAAAATTCCAAGGTGTCTCAAATGTAGCAGCGAAACCCCAAGACCTTGAGCTCTGATACCATATGTTAAGAACCAAATATCAATATAGCATAGAAAAACCTCAGAAAAAGTACTCAACGGCTTGAAAAAGAGATAATTTCAGATAATAAGCCTCTTCTAGGGGGCAACCTCCTTTTACCCCAATTAAATGTTCAAGTACAAGATGATTCAAAATGAAAATGTCTCCTTGTATATATAGGAGACTAGGAGGTATAACTACAACTAATGGCCTAAAGCCGACATAAATAAAATAACATTACTAATATAATATGCCCCAATTAAGGGGTAATGAGCCAATATTAGGGCTTAACACACTCCAAACATATATAATTAGCCACTTCTTTCTTCATTCCTAGCCAAAACTATCGGCTTCTTACAACTACAATTTTTTTCTAATATCTTGGGTGCTCAGCATATGGCACATTGTGCATTTCTCTCAACACTGTATTTTTCAACTCATCGAAATTTGGCACATATATTTTCTCTCTCTATGAGTATTCCATCCTCTTGCAACTCATAATATTTAAATTTTATTTGTAAATTGCTTTGTTGTAATGTTTCTTTTATTTGTAAATATTATTGATCTAAGTTTGTTGCTTCTAAAATTATATATTATAAATATGTGTTGTACATGTTGATGGTTGCCATATGAATCTCATTTGTTCTTTTGTTGAGTGCATCAGGAAAATGATTTTCTTTTCCTTTGATATGTTTAATTACAAAGTCACGTTAACTCAGAAATTTGAGTTTGTCTGGCATTTAATGTTGGTTGTCCAAAAAAATGTTTTAGACCACAGTGGTCTATCCTTAGCTCAAATATTCTCCCCATGAGGTAATGTCTCCACATTTTGAGTGCATGAACAATGGTTTCTAATTACAAGTCATGTGTAGCATGATTCCTCTCACGCTCTTTTAATTTTTGGGACTTGTAGCATACCACATGATCCTTTCGAGTGAGGACTCCACCGAGTCCTTCCTTACACGCATCAGTGCACACCAAAACGTCTTCATCTAGATCTACAATATTTAAGACTGGCCCACTTGTCAAAATGTCTTTCAGCTGTTGAAATCTCTCTTCACACTTGGAAGTCCATTCAAATTTCACTCCCTTCTTTTGCAAGGAAGTGATTGGGCTTGCAATATTTGAAAATCCTATTATTAATCTTCGATTATAACCAACAAGACCCATGAATGATCTAACCTCTATCACATTTATTGGCATTGGTCACCCTCTAATGGCCTCTATCTTCTTGGGATCAACTGCTATCCCATTTGCTGAAATAATATGCCCCAACTAGTGAATCTTATTTAGATAAAAGATACACTTACTTAGTTCAGCATACAATTTATCCTCTCTTAAAACTTGTAGCACCAATCTTAAATGTTGTTCATGTTCCTCTCTTGTCTTTGAGTAGATGAATATATCATCCAGGAACACAATCACAAACGTTTCTAGGTATTCCATGAACGTTGTCTTGTTGATATCATCTCCATTTATCCTCACTTGATTGTAACTTGTTCTCAAGTCAATATTGGAAAACATTCTTGCACCTTTCAGGTAATCAAATAAATCATCAATCCTTGGCAAGGGATATTTTCTCTTGATGGTGACCTTATTCAGTTGTCTGAAATCAATACACAACCTTAAATTTCCATATTTCTTCTTCACGAAAAGCATTGGGACTCCCCAAGGTAACACACTTGAGCATTTATATACTCCTTCAAAATTTCTTCAAGTTGCATTTTTAATTCCTTCAATTCAGGTGTACCCATTATGTAAGGTGTCTTGGACACTAGGGAAGCTCCTAGAACCAAATAAATAGAGAAATCAATGTCTCTCTTTGGTGGAAATCCTGGGATTTCCCCTAAAACATATTCAAAATACCTCAAGATTGGATGATCTTCAATACTTGCCACTTTATCTATGGCTGCCTCTTCCATATGGGCTGCAAAAATTTGACACCCCTTCCTAAAAAAAAAATTCAACTGCATGGATAAAATTTCTCTAACAACTACAACTCTCGTAATGCCTTGAATATTGCCTTGTTGTTCCTACTCATCGATACAAGTGATCATATTGTTGTAATAGTCTAGTACAACACGTTGTTTTTTCAACCAATCCATTCCAATTAGACAATCATATGAACCCAATGCTATGATGTTCACATCTACCTTTTAGTTGAGTCCATTCATGTCTATTGGGAAATATTTAACCAGGTCACTAATATTCCTCTTAGCCTCTATGGATAACTAAACTAACCAATATTTCTTATCCTTACTCCTTTGTAAGTGAAATCTTTCAACAATGTTAGAGTTTATGTAACTATGGATAGCTCCATAATCAATTAAAATTGCTATGGGATAAGTATCACTCTTACCTTCCACTTCAATAATGGGGGATTGATATTCTACTTGCTTATTGTCCAAGGATGCATAAATCCTTAGTGTGTTTCCTTCCATGTCTTCTATTGTTTCAGCCTCCTGGATATTGTGGACAGTCCTCATTCTTTCACCTTTGTGAGGGCAGTCCCTATACAAGTGATTTCCCTCACATCCCCAACATTGTACAGGATATTGCCTTGGCCTTTTCCCTAATGATTCTACCATCCTAGAATCATTTTGGGTTGATTTTCCTTATCGATTTGACTATAAATTGTTCATGAAAAAGGATGGCTTAAAACCTTTTTGCCTTTGATCCCTCTTTCCTTTCATCTTGCTAAAGTAAGTTAAAGTAAAAGTTCAAGTGTGTTTTGATTCAGCCCTAATGGTTGTAGCATAAATTTATAGCAGTAGAAAGATAAAATTGGCCAAGCTAGACACCCTAGTGGCTCAAGAAGGCCTAAAACATGTAAAATTGATTCCACTTCAGACAATTGAAATATCTCAAAAATGCATGCATATTGATGCAAGTATTTTATTTCTCCAATGCAATTTTCATATTAGTGCTTTGAATCTATTGGATAAATGGAGTCTTGATTATGAGAGTTGGATCCACAATATCTATAGGGGTGTAATCCCTTTTACTCCCTGGAGCATGCAAAACCAACAAAGGTAAATCTAGGAGGGTGTAAGCCCTTTTACTCTTACTAGCAACCTTGCAAAAATTGACTTATCAACTACCAAGTAAGATGAAGCTTGGTGGAGGGTGTATGACCTTATACTCATCCAAGAGTTCTAGACAAGAATACCAATGAATCAAGAAGAAAATACCAACAAGTGCATAAATCTTCTAGGGGGACGATGCCTTTGGGTAAGGGTTCATCAAGCAGATCTATAATCTCAATATTTTCTCCCTAGGCCAAAAGGTTTATCTGAGTTTCTAAGAACACACCTTCATTTTGAAGAAAACGAGAGATTTGTTCCTCACTATAAAAAACCTGCGAGTGTTCCAAGTTGTCGGGTATCAAAGGCCTGAAGTTCACTTCTACTTTGTAGAGACCAATTTCTTTGAAATGTTGCAAAGTAGAAGCGGATACCGCACAGTTGTCTACTAGATGATTTTATTCTCTAGGGATAGCCACAATTGAAAAGTCATCAAAAAATTTCATGGCATCCCAGAAAACGTTTCTATATTTCTTTAACCTTGAGTTCTTTGTGGAAAAAATTATGTAGACTTGTGAAACAATCTGATCCAAGTCCCCTCTCACGTGTAAATATTTAATGTTCATATCAATAGAAAGGTTCATGCCCAAAAGGAGGGATGCATACTCAGCTATGTTGTTAGTGCAATTGAACTCAAGTCTGTATGAGAAAAGGGTAGTCTCTTTATCTGGCGATATCAGGACCACCCCAATTCTTGACCCTGAACTTGAGTGTGCACCGTCAAAATCCAAACCCCAAGATTCATCCCTTTTCCCCTCATATTGAAACAAAGAGTTTGCCAAGATAAAGGTATTGTTGATCCCTTCATTAAGAACTTGATGGGATGAACTAATGCAATCCTTGACCTTTTCCATAGTATCCCCTTTATGGTTTCATCTTTTGAGATGATCTCTTCTAATACAATTTTCATGGTGAGAGGTTCCTTTTCCTCATGAGGTGGAGATAGAATCTTCCAAGCATACCTCAAAAGACTCTCTTCAACTTTTTGTGCTGCTAGTTTTCTCTCATTCTCTAGTTTCTCTTATGTGGGAGAGAAAACTCTTTTGGGTTTAAGATTTTCTTCCTTACACAAGAAGGATTTGGTGATGTGGAGAAGCTTGCGAGGCAAAGTGATAAGGCTAGTAAATTTATTTATTTGTATGACCTCTTTAAGGGATCCTTCATCTTGATGGTAAGAGGAAATTAAGTTTTCTTCCATCTCGCATTCTTTCTCTTGGGCTTCTATTAAGGTAGAAGAGCGATCCTCTCCTATCATACGACTGTGTTACACATTATTTTTGTCACATCAATGACATTGATGATGTGTGCCTATATCTTTTCATTTGAAGGATTATTGTCACAATCCTTAAAGAATTTGGAAGAACCTTTCTTGGGAAGATGTAGAACTTGAGGAAAACTTTGGTTTTCAAACTTGTCACATGATGTCTTCTAACAAGGCGCGACAATATGATTTGTCGGGTGTTGCATCACTGGCAGGAGTGACAATGTCGCTTTTTGCATTGTTTTAAGGGTGCGAAATCCTTTTGATATGTGGAAAGAGAAGAATTTCATGAAGTTTCTAGAATGAGAAGCTTCTAGGATGAGTTTTCCTCGGATTGGTTTGGATCTCACTCGGATTCCTAATCTAGTGGGATCCTAACCTACTGATCTTAACCTCTTCTTCACTCTATATAATGGAGGAATCTCTCATGAGGAAGGGCTTAATGGTTAATGGATAATGGCTTATGAAGGATTATCAGACTAATGAATGGTAATTAGAATGGAAGAATAGTTGAATAGCTTAATAGAGAACCACTAGTGGTACATAGCTATTTACTCTGAAAGATTGAGTGCTCGTCTACTAGTGATAGAATTCATGGAAGCTATGTGGGTATTGGAGCAATGAACTCTCAGGAGGGACTTCACAACACCAAGGCTCAGGTTGTAAATCTCTTTTGTTATTAATAATACAGTTATATATTTCTTTCCCACAAAAATATTATTCAATCATTTTTGTTACATGTCCCCTTGGTAATATGTATAAGTTTCATCAAATATGTTGTTGTTGATTTCTTTGTTACCTTGTTTCTTTTACATATCTACAAGTTTCAATATCAAGTTGGGAGAGCTACAACTAGAAAGGATGATCGTCAGTAAAAAGGTACAAATCCCTCACTAGTTGGTATTTTGATAGTCAAGCTTAGAGGAAGTATTATATTTTGTTTTGTTTTGTTCTAACTTCGGGTGCCCAAACTAGGGAGATTGGTTTGTGTCCGCACTTACGAATTTATCCACAACATACTGCAAGGGTCATTTATGGTTGACATGTAAGACTTTAGGATAACATTCTGAGTGGGTTTGTAATCTTGGGAAAAGATCTTCACAAGAGTGTTGAATCAATCATTAAAAGAATTTATTTTTTCCCTTGGGGCCCTCTTGCACTGATAGAGTTTATCATAAAGTGATATACAATCCTTTCCTTTTGTGAATCTCTTGATGACGAGATTCTGAAAGGTGTCCCAGTCAGTAATTTCCCCTGGTGAAATATCGTTATACCACTCTTTTTCCTTCCCAATGAGAGAATAAGAGAAAATTATCATAAGCATGTCTTCGGGTTGGTCGTAGGTTTAAAAAGTAGTGAGGAAAGCATCTAAATGATTTTCGATCATAGCCAAATTTTCTCCCAAAAAGGTGGGAATCCATTCCTTGAAACCCCTTGGGATTTTATGAGGTGATCCAGGGATCTTTGTTAGGTACAAGGGCTTGTATGCATTATGCATCCTCGACCTGTGGCTTTTGGAGAGTGTTTAGTGAACAAGGTACTAGTGAATTTGAATTTCCTAGGAAGGTGGGAGAGGGAAAAGGATTAGGAGGTTTGGAAACTTTTTTAGGACGTTTAGGCAAAGGTGGGGGGCTAGGGTATCCCATCCATCTAGTATATTTCATGATGGGTTTTGGTAGGGTGGAGTCACCAGATGATCCTTAGCTTATCAAAGGAACAAAAGGAAAGGGAACTCCCCACAAGTGGAGTCGCCAGGAAAGATAGGGGTAAAGGATTTGGGATCAAAGCTTGCCAAGATGTCATTTAGGCATGAAAGAGGATTAAAAATCCTCCTCGACTATGGTGCCAAAATATTATCGTACGGATCATAGGTTTGGAAACTCCCGACCCAATCTAAAAATGAGAGACAACTATGGGAATACCTACCCACTATCACCTTAGATAGGTACTCCCCTCGCTTTAGAGATGATTTGATCACATCAAGGGGGCAATCATGGTGACCCTAGGGGGATTGAGACAGAGGGTGCAGAGATGATGAGAGGAACCCCTTAGGTCAATGATGGATAAGGATGAGATCTTTTAAAGGAGTCTTGTAGACAGAGGATGCTTGCCAAGGTTTTGATTACCTACACCAAAGTGTTAAACCTACCCGAGACAAGATGAATAATTGAGATACAAGCATTATAATCAAGTGGACAAGAAAGTGAAGCTTGTTGTCCTATATTGCATCAGTAAACAAGAATATATATCATCAAGGAAAAAAAAAATTAAATGTAGAAACAACCATCCAAAGTACGAAAAAATTATTAGCAAATGAAGCATTAAACAAACGGATAATGTTCCAATACTTAAGCATAAACGTTGATGGTTAAAGAGAGTTTTTAGATAGTGTTTTCAGAGAATTATAGTGACATCTAAGTGGTTGTAGCAATTATTTTATACAACCGCAAATTTCAACCATAAAAATCAGCAAGTAAACCGTCAAAAAAGTTATCTAAGAAGCACTAGAATAATAATAGTGGCTTCCAAGAAAATTTCCATGGTTGAAAAGTAAGTTAAAGTAAAAGTTCAAGTGTGTTTTGTTGCAGACCTATTGGTTGTAGCATAAATTTATAACAGAAGCAAGATATATTTGGCCAAGCTAGAGGCCCTAGTGGCTCAAGCAGGCCTAAAGCATGTAAAATTGATTCCACTTCAGACAATTGAAATATCTCGAAAATTCACGCATTCCAATGCAAGTATTTTATTTCTCTAGTGCAATTTTTAGATTAGTGATTTAAATATATTGGGTAAATGGAGTCTTGATTATAAGAGTTGGATCAACAATATCTCTAGGGGTGTAAGCCCTTTTACTCCCTAGAGCATGCAAAACCAACAAAGGTAAATTTAGAAGGGTGTAAGCTCTTTTACTCCTCCTAGCAACCTTGCAAAAATTGACTTATCAACTAGAAAGTAAGATGAATCTTTGTGGAGGGTGTATGCCCTTATACTCCTCCAATATTTCTATACAATAATACCAATGAAACAAGAAGAAAATACCAAGTGAAGAAATCTTCTTACCAATCCCACAAGATAGCAAGAACAAAACCCTAGTTTGCCAAGCAATTTCCATCCACATGCAAGAGAGCGAGCCTTGAAGAGGTGTGCACCACCTTAGCTCCAAAATATACCAAGACAAGCATCCAAAATGTTATACAAGATAGATATAGTCCAAAATTCCCAAAGAGGGTGAAAATTTCAGCCAAGTATGTCTTCTCTAATGAGAGAGCTATGTTAAAATGAACTGATTCAAGCCTTTATTTATACAAGGATTCTAAAATTAGTTTGTCCACATTAAGTTAGTTTAAACCACAAAATAAGGTGGCCGACCCCCTTAGTTTTTCCCCTTTACAATTTTAACTTAAATTTTGCACAAAAGAGAAACCCTAAAGATGACCTCAATCCCTTCTAGGGTGATGTATTGGCATAACTGGCAAGTCATTGAGCATAAGGAGGAATTTGTTAGGCCTACTAAGAATTTATCTTCATGCACTAGGGCCTTCTCCATGGTGCAATGGATCCTCCTCATCACAAGGTGTCAATTTTCCATCAAAACATCATCACCACCACAAGCCATATCCCTAAATCATGATGTCAAACCCTAGAAGTGTGGCGTAAGGCCTCCAAAGGCAAGTTGTTGGGATGGAAATGGCTAGGTTTCATTGTCCAAAGTGTCTTGGGCTAGGGTGTGGGTCATGGCATCCAAATTGTGGGCTTCCTGCCCCAATGAAGGCCCAAGCTTGGCTTGTTCCTCCAAATTGTCCACCAAGCAAGGTCCTGCAAAGACAAATGAGTGTGCCCTCCAAGGGTATCAAGTCAAATTTATCATGGAAAGTAAAATCACATTTAATACAAGAGCCACCTAAACATGTGCATCAAAATGACCTCAGCAAATTAAACAAGTTCTCAAAGACCTTATGCAAACTGCCAAGTTTAGGTATGGGAGGGTTGTCAAGGTGACCTATTAGGTAAGTCATTCCTCAAGTCAAGGAGTGTTTCCTAGGTGGACCCTCTCTTAGTCATGTAAAGAAGATGAAGTGGATGGGGGAAACAATTTTGGGCATGGGTTTCATGACATACAAGGGTTCATATTGTCTCATTTATGGGTGCATTTGTAGACGGTCTATTGCACCTTCGTTTTCAATGCAACCTTTTTTCAAGCTCGTTATTTGTCATTAATTAATTACAATCCAGAATAATTGGGTACTCCATATGGGTAACATAAGACCTGAAGGTGGTACCACAATGTCACTTGAAGTTGGAGGTACACAAAGTGCCATGTGGGTAAAGAAAAGGGTATAACGCACTTGTGAATATCCCTCAACAAGTGGGACATTTATATATGTGAAATTTGCTTGTGTAGGTCTTTAATTATTTTAAGAGAAATGTTTCATTGTTCTCAAGACATCTTTGGGTGAGCATATAGAAGGTTATAATTTTTTATTTTATCTTTTACGAACTACATTCCCTCTGGGCCTTCAACCCCTTCTTCCCATTAAATGAGGTACAATCCCTTCTTGGGTCAGTACACCCGAAAATCTCAAAAGATAAGGAGACGAAAAGGATGAAGTGTGAAAAAATGATAAGTATGATCAGGAATAGAATGATGACTTGTCAAAGAGACCTTCTAGTAGCAAACCCATCCCCAAGGGTGACCACTTACTAGGGCACAATGTCAACCACCAAGGTAAAACAGGGCAAAGAGCATAATTTCCAAGTAAACATTCTCTAATCAAAAGTAGCTTTAAATACAACATACTCAAATGCATCAACTATTAAAGTGACACTTACCACAATAGTTGACTTGTACCTCATGGAGAAAGATCCATTGTCTTCCAAAAGCAAGCTGATGTGGTGAATTCCATCATGACAAACCGAGGATGTGTGGTGGTGAAGTGGGTCTATGTTTATGCATGTGAACGTTGTCAGTCATCTATCTCTCGGTACTCCATGTCAGCAACCTGAGGGCCTCGAGACATCATCTCCTCAGTTATCCCTAGAAATAAGGGATAACAGTCCACAAGAATGTTGTTATTAGACTGTGGACGGGTTTTAGGTTGTTGAAAATGATTAATCAAGAACTATATATGTGGCTTAAATACCCATTGCATTGGCTATTATTTGGCAACACTTTTCCTTTCCAAAAGAAGATGTTATGAAATTTGAAACTATATATGCATGTGATCTTACACAACTTTATGTATATAGAATGAAAAAATATTTTGGTATATATAGTATCATAGAGTGTCATTGTCCCAAAAATGTTGTCATTGTTAGATTATTTGACACTAAAATTCATGTTAATTTTTTAATTTTGTTTTTTCATCCATCAAGGATGGTTGTTATGATTATGTGGTTTAGATAGCCATTGAGGTTATGTTTGGAAACACTTTCCCCTTGCCTAGAAAATAAATAAGTTACGAATTGTGAAATTATATATGTATGTGGTGCTTTTACACAAATTTTGTATATATAGAATGGGAGAAAGCTTTCAGTATATATAGTATTTCATAAAGTACCATTGTCCCAAAATAGTTTCCATTGATGGATTATTTTAGACACTCGCATTCATGCTCATTTTTTATTTTTGTTTTCTCAAATGGTTGTTTTTCCATGAAGTAAGGATGGTTGTTAGGGTAAGATGCACCTTATGAAAATATTTCAAATCCCCATTCTTATAAGAGAGTGGTCCTCTACAATATTTTTCACATGGTATTTTGCTTCCTCTAGAAACCTTAACATCATGTGATTGTTTCGCTTACCCTAGGCACCGCTAACATCCTGTAATTGTTATATTTCCTAAGCCTTAAGATGAGGTCCCAACATATAAGACTGAGAAAACTAATTATTTTCTTCTTACATCAAGTCTATCTTGCATAAAAATATTCTTGATCTATGTACAATCTAGAGGAAATATGGCACAAAAATATAACATGTTGGAAATAATGAGAGATTGCAAAGTATGGAGTGTAACATTGTGTAGTTTATCAAGCACACAAGTTTATGACCAAGGAAAAGTGTGAACCTCTAGTGCTCAATTCTAACATGGTAGAAATTGTATAAGTATAGAAGCATGGAGCATGTAGATATGAATTATAACAATTATATTTGATGTGGCTTTTGATGCAGCGTGTAGGTGAATCAAAAAATATGATTTGATGTGGTACATTGATTCAAACACAATTGTGCACATGATTGGTAAGAAATAATGGTTTGGAAACCTAAGGGTGCAATCTATGGGTGAATCGATTAAGTTTAGCGAGGATCACACTCTTGAGATAAATTGTGAAGGGAAACTCCCTTAATATTAAATAATAGTAAAGTATGGGATATAAGAGGTGTAGCATTTTACTCACTCAAAGAACAATTTATTTCCTTTAAGGAAGATGACTAAGAATGATATCAAAGTGGCATTCAACAATGGCAAGTTCTTACTCAAGGATAAAGGAAACAAGTATTGAGTTTTTTTTCAAGGACTATGAAGACGACGAACTTTACATATTTGAAGCAAAAGTTGTTAGAGGCATCACCATGATGTCTTTAGTGATTGATCAAAACAAATTATGGCACCTAATGTATGGTCATTTATTTATTTTTATTTTTCCTTAAGATTAAATTATATGAAAGAAAACTTGTTAGGAATTTCCTAATGGAAAGGCATAGTGCACAAAGTTTGTAATGGATTTGGTACAAATATTTGTGCAGAAGAGTGAGAACAAGATTCATCAACAGACAAACATATTTTATGATATTCATAGATATTGGTAATAGGAATCCTTGGGTGTACTTTCTATGTTAGAAGTCTAAGGCTTTCAAGAAATTTTTAGAGTTCAAAGTAGAAACAAAGAAGCAAAACCAAAAGATGATGAAGACACTAAACTCCATCTAGTGAAAGTGGGCATAAGTCACTGGGATTTCAAAATTATTGCAAGGAACAAAGAACATTTCCAGAATTCACAATTGTGTATACCTCAAATTAGAATGGTTTTGTGAGGTACAATAATTGGGTCTTTCAAAATATTGCATGTAGTATGCTAAAACACAAAGGAACTATACTTGCTTAATAAAATTCTAACAAATATTATTTAGATTGTAACCTCTAAATAAGCATAGTTGGCAAGAAGCCCATTGTGATGCATTCCACACGTTTTTTGGTGTCACATATGCTCACTTTCCTTACACAAAGGCTTGACCTAATTAATAAAAATCTAACAAAAATAGTATGGAATATAACTCCTAAATAAGCATAGAGTGGAAAGAAGTACATTATGACATGTTGCACATACTTGGTAGTATCATATATTCTCACATTCCAAAAGAGAAACAATACAAGTCATTTGACAGTTCACACAAATGTTTTCTTCCCCACTATGATGATGAGTTTAGGGAATCTAGGTTTTTGGATATTGAAGGCTAAAACTTATCGAGTAGGATGTGAAATTTGAAGAAGGGTTCATTTTAGAATCCAAAGCAATTAGCCAAACAAAGAAAATTATCTACAGATTGAAGAATAAAAAGTAGATGGTGTTTCAAAAGAAGAAACAATAAATCACAATGATTATGACAAATCATCAAAGATAAGACCAAAGTGGTACAAGAAGAATTTAGAATGCTATGCTCTTGCTTGCCAATATGAAGTGGTAGTAGGGGGAATTATTGTCACACCAATTTGAGATATTCATCTCAGGATTGTAGAGTTGTGGAGACATTAGTATGTTGGGAAATTTGTAAGCAAAGACTGAATTATTTGGAATCTTGTAGAAGCATTATGACAGTGTGACCAATCATTCTAGATGATATCCTTGTATGGAGTATGGAGGTACCCAATTAGTGTCCAAATGTTGAAGTATGAAGGCATGTAACTGTGTCCTACATCCAACATAGAGTGTGTACTACATGGTAGCAACCTGTATGTAGAAATGATCTTCAATGATATGTCATGTGTGTAAGAAACTTGGTTATCCAATCCATATGATATAGATCAAAGTGATACATGAGATTATGGCAAGTGGATGAAGTGTGTGGTTACCCATGGAAAGATAGTAATAACGTCTAATAAAATCACACAATGTGTTATTATTGTGGTTAAGTGTGCACCTTGTGGTGGATTTGTGATGGAATATCGAGGTGTATCCTCATCCATAAGTAGTGTAGCTCCTATGGATGGATCTATATTTAGAGAATGGTCCTAAGATAAAGAATCTAGTGGTGCTCAATTTGTTGAGGTTTGTAAAGGTGTTGTCAAGTGTGTTGGAGGGATTTTTTTTGTGCAATGTGAGAGTAGAGGAGTGCGGGTACAAAGGGAATGAAGGGAAATTGGTAGTAGATAAATAGAGGAGTTTATATGGTGCATAATCTAGGCTAAAGAAGAGGGTAGGACATGAGCTAGGTTTAGGGTTTATGAATGGGTAGTAAGGTGCTAAGGTATCTTAGTGATAGAAACAAAAGGTACATGTATAGAGGGGGATTCCCATCAGTAATTTAAGGAGATGTTCTAAGGTGGAGCTTGATGCAATGGTGTGTTGGGTGGGACAACATATAAATAAAATCATGCATGCATGCTTATTGGTTGAAAAACAACTTGATTAGAGAGAGTAACATCGATAGAGGTTACTTCATAGGTTTTACCATTGTTAAATAACTTATAAGCATTATGGAAAGCATTGTATAAGGATTGTGTTGCATTGGTATGAGATTCCTAATAGAATACCAAAATAGTCTAATGGAGAGATGTCATATTCAAGGATATCTTTGAAGGGGCTAGTGGAAAAAGTTATTGTGCAATGTTTATTAACAACAGGTGAGGGTCATTTTGTTAGACTAGCTAAGATGATATAGAGAGGTATGGGTTGTGGTTGGTGTTAGGACCATATATTGTACCCTTTTTGCCCATATTTTTTTGCCATGATTATACCCTTCATCACCTATATTTAGACTTATATTATCATTCCACTTGATCATTCCAAGGTACATAACGTCCTTTCTCATTACTACACGT
>ML804190.1:251421-265442 GCA_009831015.1 Picea engelmannii | reverse complement strand
ACTACAACACTAAGTGCTTTTGGAATTGAGCATATATAGTGCGCAGCTATCTTTGAAACAAAAGACTTCCCTGGGTTGATAATTTATGTTTCACTTGGTTGTTTAAAATTAATTAAGCAATTATAGTGACCAACAGTTGGTAGTTGCAGTCATTCCATAAGTTTATGGGAAATGAGTTTTTTTTGTTTAATATTGTTATTGTCAAGCATGATTGAAGCTAGTTGATTTTTAACCTAGCAGTTATGAGTAAAACAAAGATCCAGAGATTTGGTAATATTGTCTTTCATCATTAAGAGTAATGAAGGATCTACAGTGGTAGGATTGAGGATATGGATAAATTCGAGTTTTAGTTGAGGGTTAGGGGATGGTGGGGCATATTCATAGTCTAGGTTCAGTTGTTTAATGTACAATTCTTTGGATGTGGCCTGATGTTTTAATGCACAATAATCTGCAACAAAATGTGATTATATTTTATGGAAATGACACCATTGATTTGGGTGAGAGGAGGAAGGGCCGACAAAATTAGTGTTTGGAGGGAAAGATGGTTGAGGTACAAAAGTAGTATTAGGGTTGTGAGGTTGAGGGTTAGGGTTATGGTTACAAGAGAGAGGAAAACAAGGGTGTCTATCAATATCAAATTCAATTGCTAGGGAATATATTAAGACTTGGTTAAGGGTGTTTCTCTTAAATAATGTGACTTCACAGAAAAACACAACTCTCAAATAAAATAAAATTTGAGAATAAGTACCTCATAATTTGTTTTTGAATATGCTGAATCCAAATTTTTTGAAGACTTTGATATTTCATTGGATGTTTTGGTTGGGCATTTGATGAAGCTATAACCACCTACACATCATATTGGATAAATATCTTGGAGGATATAAACATTGTCATAATGCTTAGAAAAAGGTGTTCCAAGTAGTAATGCACTTGCAACAGATTTGGAAGAAGCCTTATCATTGAGTTTAATGTAAATTTCAAGGGTTGGTTTTTGTGGTTGCCATCAAGCTTGAGTTACACCTTCTAAGTGGTTGTTAGAAAGAAGTAACAATTGAGCCTCTCTGGTGTTTGGGAAAGTCTAAATGTATTCACTAAAGATGCAGATCCATAAATCCAACAACCCTTCATTCATTTTCCCACCATATTTTGGTAAGGTGATTCATGTGTCCAACTAAAACATGGAATTCTAAGGTTTCCTTCTTGAGTATTCATGTAGAGCACTAGTTATTTCTTATGAAAATCTATCTAGAGAATATTATACCTCATCTGAGGAGGAACTTTCACTAGTCATCATGATAAAAGGAGATGAAAAACTCTTAGTCTGAGAGAAATATAGGGTGCCATAAATTATATTGAGCCAAGGGGTAGCAAATGGGATGCTTGAATGAAATGTTGTGCGAGTGGGAGAGTGACCTAGAAAATATCTTAGGATGTTGGTACTAAAAGGTGAAGGCATTGACCTAAAAATAATACCAAGGGATATCTAGGTGGGAGGGTGCTTCTCCAAAGAACTGAATCTGAAATGTGCTCCCAAGAGATATTAGGGTGGAGGGTAAGACTTAGAGAATCCAACACTATGGAATTATGGGTGGAGAACAAAGCCAAAGAAAAATAATTTTGAAGGAGCAGGTCTCAAATGACTTCTCTAATATCAAAGGATGAGAGTGGAGACCGTTCTAAACTGAAAAACTAGTCACAAGAGGGAAGTGCACTACCTAGAAAAATATTAACCCAAAAAATAGACAATAAATAACAAAAATGAAGAAAACCTTAGAACAAAATGGATTATAAGTTTATTCATTCTGGACAATGGAATTTTATGATTTCATAATGGGTCCACAAATTCCTTAGTGTGTGCATGGATATAACTTGAAGGATGAAATAAATTTTGCACAATGCAACTAACTAATGCATGAAATAAATACTACACAATGTAACTAACTAATGATGTAAGAGAAGTAAATGATTTGTACCTTGTCGAAAATGCATTGTGGTTCGTGGAGGTGACCTCCCTTCAAACCTGCATTTTTGAAAGACAATAATAGGTTAAATGACTGAATAATAACTAAACATCTATTAGCTTGCATTTGACAACAAGAATTAAATGTTATATGACTGAATAATAATTAAATATGTATGATGCTCTAGAAATACAAAAGGGGAATGCCTCATGAATGAGCTTCTCTTGGTTTCGAGAATAATTTATTCTCTAATAAACATGACCAACCATGTGAAGGTGGAAGCTCGTTTGCCCCNCTCTCAATTCCCCATACCCAAACATGCATAACAATTAGCAAAAAAATAATTAAAGGTAAATGAAAGAAACAAGGTACATGCATACAGAATATATAAGGTTCACGCACAAATAGAAAAACAAAAAATTGTACAGTCAATAATTTATATTAATAAAATTTGTCCTGAAAATATGTATAGTCACTTCTTTTTTTGTTTCTTCCTTTTTATAAAATTCATGAGTAAATCATCATCACATTCGTCTTGATCCTGGTCTTTAGCTATTGGACCATGTTCTTTAATTGGAAGGTGATGGGTCATATCAAGCATTGTACTACTTCTAGTAGCAGGACATCGATGTTGATGTAGTACAGGGGAATCCACTACAATAACAAAAAACATTAAAAGGACATGGTTAGTTATTATTCATAGAAGTGTTTCATTAGTACAAATATCATTACTATGTTTTTTACCTGGAGGAGTACTCGACACCATTGGTTGGATTTTCGTCAGTTCCTCTCCTCTCTGAACACCCTCATCTACATTCTCTACCATTGAAACAAGAAAAGTTATAAGTACACCATCTAAATGAAATATTTATAATCGTCATATTATACATTTTATTTTAAAGACACACATATTGTGATGGGTTTGTGAACCAATAGTATCATGGGGTTGTTTTCCACCACTGTCAAATGAACCGATGTTGCTTTCCTTCTTAAAACAAATAGACACATTAATTGATGGGTTAAATCAATCGTCAATATATTTCACAATTAATCAACAACTATAATCTTGTCATTTTATTTACCAACTCATTTGAAGGCTCATATTATGTTTTTCCTTTCCTTTGTTGATTTTCCACCACATCTTGAAAGTCAAACTTGAATCCAAGCATCAAGTCTTCTTCAGTGGTAGCAGTGTTGAATATACCCCCCTGCATCGCATGCCATAAGATCGTGATTTTTTCTTATTGGATGCAATAAGATAAAACTTGCATGATGATATGTATAATATGAATGAAGTATTGGGTACTTACAATTTAAGATTTTAATCTCAAGTAACCACCTTGGTTAATTTTGTGATGCCCATGGTTTTCTAGTCTTACCTTGGTTTCTTTTGACGTATCTAGGAGCCTACGAAAAGTTTCAAGTCTATTATAAGATATCGCAATTTTTTCTATAGAACTAAAGAAAATTTAGCATATTCAATTCAAAATATCATATATTACCTTCTAGGTCTAGGTGGTGTCTTCCCTTCATGTCTCAATGCACTCTCCTTTGCATCCTCCTATATATTCTTCCATTCCCTCTCGGGAATGGCCAGAGGATGAGCATACTTAGGGTTTTTATTCAATTGAACCCTATATTGATCTCTAACATATTTCAAATATGTATTGGCCCTCGAGGTGATTTTGGTCTTGTTGAATGAATCACCAAATAGGTCAATCATATGGTTTATAAGATTGTTTTTCAAATATTTATTCTGGGCATTCCACCATGTGCGAATGGTGGGCCCAAAAATCTCTAAAGCCTCGTCGTGTAAGGTCCTATAAAAAATATCGTTTCCTACAAAAAGATATGATAATTATATTAAAATAATATGAAATATATAGGTTTCAATAAAATGGTAGGAACTATTTAACATATTCAAAAATACCTGGGATTTGTTGTATCTTCAAGGGAACCAAGTTATCATCTACCAAAAAGCTGATGGAGAGTGTTCCCAAGCTTTGAACATGTGATTCACCAGGATAAAAATGTTATGGTTGCACAAAACCAATATCCTCATGAGATTTACCTCATAGACCATCACGTGCATGGTCTAGCGTGTGCGTTGGGGGCATCTCATGGGCTCTAGAAGTTTCATTCCTCTAAGCCACAGACAGAGAGGAAAATAACCTCGTAGTTATGTGGCTCGTGCTAGGACATTATGGGGTTTGTGTATCACTTCCACCAGCACCATCCCCATGACCAAGTTGTCTCGTTGAATCCAAAAATACCTATAGAAAGAAAATGTTAGAGTATTGCTCATATAACGGTATGAGACAACATTTCATAAATCGATATATGTCAGAAATGGTCTTTTTTTTTTTAATTTTCCTTACCCCAATTTTTTTTATATCCTGCCTTAAAATTTTCATTCTTTCTTTTCCCTCCTCTGTAAGTGGCTTAGACCTATCCAATTCAATGAATTCCCTATTTTCCTTTCTCAAGGCATTTCAAATTGTTTCCATTGGGTTGATGAAATCATATATTTCATCCCACACATCATCATGCTCAGACGGTGTTCTCTTTTACATCAACAAATAAACATTTTAATTCAATTATTGTAAGCATGAATTGATATGAAAATCATTGTTATACCTTATGTGATCTAGATGGTGCCTTCCCACAATCACCCTGCCACATTATAATATGCATGAGATTTTATAATGTTAGAAAATAATCTAAGAATCACGATCTATTAAAATGTATGTTAAATATATAAAAAGGAAAACATTAATTACAGGTTTGGTATACTGGTAGAACATATTTACCCCCATAATAGTAGTGCTTCCATCAATTTGATTCAAATCGTAATCAACCAAAAACTCTTCCCCTGTGGTTATTATTTTCATTGCACATACGAATACTCAATTTCCTTTACACCCCTCAAATATACAATTGGGTTTATTTCTTGTTGTCCTAGGTCTTGTACTATTAATAAGACCTGCAATATTCACCAACGCCTTTGTCCTTCCATCAATATACACCATCTCTCCTTTATTGTGATTATTGTCTTTTAGTTGTATATAATTTGCAGTTGTTGCATATCTCCGCATACTTGGCATATATCGAACTAGCCTCAACCAATATACATAGTTGTATCATCGTCTGACATACTCCATCAACTCAAAAAGTTCTCCATTTTTCACCTTTATGTCATCCATGGAGAATAGACCCAGACCATGTATGGATGACGGAGCAATGCGATAAATCCTCTAATTGACACTAAATTCAGTGTCTAATTAAGGAAGTTCATTGGGTACACATCGTATCACTAGATATATGTACCTCAAAGGAACCCCGATGTCACCTATGTTCTCATTGTCATAAGAACATGAACCTCCTTTAGCAAGAAAAAATTCCATGTGCCTACGAAATTTGTTTTTGACCTTTTCACCTCTAGTCGATCTCTCCTTGTTACATGTGTTGGATGTAACACTTTCCCCCCTCCCTCCAGAAATTACCTCGCTCGAGGATGATAGGTATGAAAAGTACCTATTCGTTTGTACCTAAACTCCATCGAATGAGAAAAAGTAGATAGCAAAAAGGGAGTATTAATGGACAATGAATAATTTGACATTATATTCATAATTTGACCCAATACATTCACATTTCTGCCATTTCTTTAAAATGGCCCAATTTTGGATTATAAAGGACCTTTGACTCCTATATGGAGGCAGAAATGTAACACAAACAATTCATTTTCTGGTATTTGTCTAGCATTCTTTCTTGAGAGTTTGAAATTCGAGTGTTAATCATTGCTTTAACTCTTCATCTAAAAGTGATTTGCGCAAGTTTTCTAGTTCATAATTTGACAAGTGCTTGACTAGTTAGAATATATTAGATATTGGTTTAATGTTGAACATTATTGGATGGATCTAAACTTATTGGTGAATAGACTTAATGGTGATAAATCTTAATCTTCCTTGAGTTTATTTCATCTAATTTTATGTTGTAAAATGCACTTGTGACATAAGGGTTTGAAACTGCGTTGCTCTATTTCAGACATTGGAAAAACGTTCCCAGCGACTTGGACATAATTCATTGGTTTAAGCATCGTTTTGCATCTAAAATAATCTAAACACACCCACCTCAAAAATCGATGGCATATTTGGTAAAACAACTTGCTTGATTGGCCTAACAATTCATGTGAAGTTGACATTTCATCTCATTGGCTTAGCTTTTATCTTTTCTCAAATTTTCGCAGCTACATTTATCCTTCATTATCATGGAAAATAGCTCAATCGTTCCTATTTCTATAACAACACAAAATAAACCCTCACACTCTAAAATGATCCCTATCCAAAGCATTTTCACAAGAAAAAATGGCCTTTGATGCTAGGTCATGGGAAATTGTGCAAGTGCTTGTTTATATAATGGTGGAGCAGATACATTTATTTAACAAGGACTTGGGTCTACTCTATTTGTGAAGTGACGAGTTCAAGTCATGGCATGAGTGAGGGAGAACTTATTTGGGGTTAGGTAAAGGGAATAGATTAATGTATGAAATAAAGTCCTCAAGCCACAGATGGCAATGTTAACAAAATAGTGCTTTGACCATGAGAAGACAAAACTAGCTCTTACTTCACGTCACATAGACTTATATGTACCACAAACTCATCCTATCGATATAGGTGTTGGTTCTAATACTCGGTGCCCACTTGGTTTCCTGTGAGATGTATGAAGCATGCATAACATTGAAGCATTAATTGGGAGATTTTTCATTGCAAATGAGATTCTTTTCAATATATGTAAGTCTCTTTATTAGAAGCAAATGGATAGTAATTTGATAAAGCATGCCCCCAAAAGGATACACATCTCCAATATTTTAAAGAATGAGAACAATAGTATTTCTTGATGAGAAAACTTATGTTAACATGAAGCTTCATAAAATTAAAGATACTTGGACAAATTATCAGGTCTCCATTGTGTGAGATGGTTTCAAATGTATAAATCAACAACCTTTTATAAGCATATGGGTCTCCGGCTCAAGAGAGTGTTGTTTTCAAAATGTCATGACACTATTGGGAGCATCAAGGATGGTGCATTTTTCATGACCCTATTAAAGTGGCAATTGAAGAGTTGGGGAGGAAAATTGTGGCCTAATATGTCATAGATACTCTTTCTAATAATGTACTTTTTAATTAGGGGTTAAAGTAGGATGAGTACCTAAATATTTTTTGGACTCCTTGTGTTGTCCATTGCATCAACCTCATTTTTAAAGACAAAACAATATTGTATGGGTTGGGAAGACTTCCAACTAGATAAAAATAAATTATAGTTAAAATTTTCATTGTTCAACATCCATGGCAATGTAAAGGAAAGAAATGTGTTGTCTTAGAGTTGATTAGGTGAGCATAGACTATATTTGCATGATTTCAACTAGAAGAATAGGCAATAGGGTTACCATTCTAATGAGTTCAAGAAGTGGGTAGAGGATATTGCCACTATTAATAGTCCTACCTTGGATGTTTGTGGAACATTCGATAATGGAAAATTGTGGTTAGGGGTTGTTTTATGAGAGCATATGTATCAAATGAGGGAGAGGATTTGATATTTTCTAGTTGAGGAGCATCCTATGTAACAAACTTGATGGTCATTAAAATAAGCCATCGAGGATTATAACAAATGGGACAAGCCCGTGTAATGATATAATGGATTAGAATGATATAAAATCAATTATGATTGTTATGATCTAGCATGACTATGTAAAGAGTACCATTGATAATGTTAATAGGTGTGTAGAGTTTAATTAATGTAATGTGGCCATAAAAAATAAATAAGGTCACTAGGTAGTTGTGAGTTGTGTTAATTAATATATAGTGGCCTAGTCATTAATGTACAAGCCACTAGTGTTAAATTAGGGTAGTGTAAGATAAAAACTATAATAGAGGAGGAGACTTCTAGGTCATCACAGTCCTGTGGGCATATTTTCCATCGTACATGCTATGTAGGATGGCATCTCTACCCACGGGTCTGTGGGCATATTTTTCACTTTAAGTCAAATTTCTTTAATATAAAATCATAACAAAAACTACCCTTGGGTAATTTTCAACTATGTAAGTGCCAAGGAAAAGCCTCCAAAATAAATCATAACACTCAAACATAAATGGATCACCTTAATAATCCTAAGGCTTTCATAAAATTTGGTTTTGATTATTGTCAGTGCTCTATTTGGTTCTTCCTCTTAAGAGTTTTATATTATTTTGCAATTATTTTCATGGAGTTCCTTAGTAGAACTTGATAATGGATTCCTCTTAAGATAAGGGTGAATTCATGTCATATCACATTAATAGTTTCGAAAAGGATCAAAGTGATTTTGGAGAGTTTTCCATCTTTTCATTAGTGCATTACTAATTTCTTCTCTTCTACAAGAACATCTTCAACCGTACATGTTAGGAGTGGCTCTCCCTCTACCTCTATTATGGGAGGTGTATGTTGATGCCTCCTAGAATTATTTCCCAGGTGTTACACACCAAATTCCCACACTACTAAGTGTGGATTTGTCACACTTAAGTTAGGGAGTGTTTGTCATGATCCCTAGACATATTCGGGGAGAAATTTATCAAATGAAGGTCAAAATACTATGTGCACATATATTATTAAAAAAGGAAATCAATTTAGTGTGAGAATCCACCTCACATCTATTTTCCTAATCTCGAGGAGAAGTTTAGAGTCTCATGGATGGTTGAGAGATTTTATCAAACCAATATCCTAATTTTATGGATCTTGAGAGATATTTCAGAGATATTTTCTCCCTAAAAATCTTGGAGAACCCAATTTAATGGATCTAGTGAGTGATCTTATCCATGGTGGTTAAGCCTCCAAATCCTATATAATGAGTGCATTCAAGTGTAAAAAGGGGGGAAGAGAATAGTTCATAGCATCATACCTATTGTCTTGTGGCACGAAGGGGCTGGAAAAAGGAGAGCTTGGAAGAACGCTAGCACAACATTACAAGGTTGTAAGTTTTTCCATGTTTTCCATTATTAATATATAACTTGGCATGTTTCTCTTAATGTCTACATTGTTCATTTCATGAATGTTTATCTTTGTCTTGTTTAATTCCAGCATAGATAAAACTAATTTCGTCTAACGATATATAGTAGCAGAAGAGGATTGTCTCATCTCTTGCAGGAGGGATACTTCCATACTTGAAGCTTGGAGATCAAGTTCAACAATTGGAGCAGCGAGGACAACCTACAGGAAAGAGGCAAGTCATTTACCTTTTTCTCTTTCTCTCTCTCTTCTAATTTCATTAATGAACATATAAATTAGTCTTAAGGGGATGCTAGTAGTACCATATACTAGTTGTGCAGGCATTGGAAAAAATGATGGCCCTCCCATATACTATTGTTGAGAGGGTTGGGGAGTTGGGAACATGGGATTCACAGTTTGAGCGGGAAATGCTCCTTGCGGAATACCTGTTGGATTAGGTTGTTGACCCCATGGAGTATTTGAACCTCCTGGATATGGTTGACCAGGATAAAGGCATGTAGCAGTAGATGGGCCTAACATAACAAACTTCCCCCATCAAAATTACCAATATGCCCAAGCTAACCGACAACTTCCATTTTTAGCCACTTTGGATCTATCGGATTTGTCATTCCCGACCAATGATCCCATAATTCATGCTCCATTATGGTCATCAATCCATACTAAGCTACCCTCAGATATCCCAAAGTTCAACGGAAGACCTGGAGAAGACCCCAATAATCACGTAATGACCTTCCATATTTGGTGTTCTTCTAACTCTTTGATGGATGATTCCATTTGTTTACATATTTTTCAGAGAACCATTATGAGAGTGGAAACAAAATGCATATTGAACTGTGACGACACTTCTTTGGTGACTTTAATACTCTCGCTATGGCTTTCTTGACTCATTTCCAACTGTCGATCTGATATAAGACCAGTACTGAGCTTTTAACCTCACTTAGGAAATCTACCTCCACTCATATATCTGATCATATTCATGAATGGAGGTGATGGCGATGGTTTATTAAAGCCCAAATACCAGATCAACTCTTGGCAGATTGGTTTACCAAGTAACTTTTTCCACCCATTGCTAGAGATGTCGACATGGGTGGTGTTTTCACTAAAGAGAAAGTGATTATTCTTGCTCAATATTTGGACTTGGTATATTCCCAATTCGGCATAAGTTATGATTTGATCCTTCATGCTCCTCACCCGTCGAACAATCCATCAAGACCTTCTTTGGAAACCCATGTCGATGGCATGGTAGGTTCCATTACCAACACCAAAACTTCTCCCTCTCCTACACAAACATTTGAGGTGAATGCACTTAACTCCACTTCATCTCAACAACCTCGAGGTAAGAAGAAAAACAAGTGTGAATCCAAGAAATCTTCTAACCAGCAAGAGACTACAAAAACTGTTGACACCTAGCCAAAAAGGAAATCAAAGTTTCCTTTCATGATTTGTACATAGGACCATCACACAAAAGACTATCCTCATCGTGAGGAAGTCACCAAATTTTTTAAGGGTAACTCCCAAATGACAGTGTTAACTAACCCTTTCCCACCTCAGCAATAACAAATGGTTGCAAAAACTCATGCCCCTCTGCAAGGGGGTAATGTAGTTCATTCCCACCATAGGGATGCCTCCTCAAGCGTCGCTCACATTTTTATGTGTAAGAAGATGGTTATTCTAACGACCAGAGCTAAGATGTATGACACTCCTCTAGAAAATAATACCAATGGAGGTGCTACTGATAAGCCCTCCACTTACATTCTTCCTTCATCTTTCACCCTTCTTTAGATAGAGAGGCTTGTTTTTGACTTAGTGTTTCGCCCACCCAAGGGTAGAATTCGAAAGTCGTTTTTATATCCAAGTGCCCGTGCTACTCAAAACTACAACATTGTTGAATATTTGGCGTAAACACCTTGTGCTATGTCGACGCGTGAAGTTCTACAAAATTGTCCAAGTCAATGTAAAACCTTGTTATCAGCCATTGGAGTTGTGGATCCAAGGGCGTCAAATATTATTATTTTAATCTGGACTATTTTAAAGAGAGGCTCTCCCACCACCTGGAATTCCAAATTCAAGCTATGCTTCATGGGAAGAACATACATCACACTATTTTGGATGAAGGAGCCTACATTGTGTCATGCCTTTGTCCTATTGGTGAGCCATTGGTTCTCATGAACTTAACCAATCTCTTACCACCCTTAAAGCGTTCGATGGAAGTGGTTTCCAAACTTACGTACTTTTGCAATCTTTCATTGTGGAATTGAAGGGAAAAACCATTTCTATCGACATTGAAGTGGTTGATGCGCCCCTGGATTATAATTTGTTGTTTGGACGTACATGGTTCTATGCAATGACTGTCATTGCATCTTCAGTCTTTCTCCTTTTACAATTTCCCCATCAAGGGAAAATTGTGACCGTTGACCAACTTGACTATTGCACGCCAGATATCAATAACCACTTAGTGAATAATATCCCTTTCCTGTGACATTTTAGTTTTGAGTATGAAAGTGTGGGGGTAGGTCTCGTTAAGGATTCCTCGCTCATGGGATTTTTTTCCCTTACCTCCCCTTGATGCCCCACATTAGGTTGCCACATTAAACATGATTACGGCTACAGTGCGACGATCCTTTGAATAATTTGATCCTGAGGTAGTGCATAGCCCATCTGTAATTGAAACACTAGGTGACATCATTTCACTTAGTCCAGCAGAGTCCCATCTTCCACAAGATAGGGTACCTAAACCTTCCCCTCCTCTTCCTATATTAGTTGATCCTCTTTCTTCCTCCCTCTCTGGTGAACCTATCCCTATTGATAACTAGGAGTGTAAGTGAGTGCATTAGAAGAGTCAGTGAATGAACCAAAGCTTGGGGGGCATGTCTCCAGCCTCTAGACATTATACTAAAGTTAAGCCGCCAACTTCTTATGATGATGTTGGGGAAAAAGTGCCAATCTATAGACATCATGTTGGGAAAAAACCCACCAATAGGTACAAATGAACGTACCAACCTCTAGATATCATGTTGGGAACAGGCTCGTTCATGAGTATTATCCATAGCACAGTTTATTCTCGATTTCAGGTTTGTCAAAAATAAAACCAATCTTGAGCACAATTCCATTCTCTGTTGCAAGCTCGTTGAAAAATGAAACAGATAACAATGAGCTTAGTATTTATTATTTCTCGTGCTCATAAATACATTAGAATAGGTTACCAAGCATATTTTTATCACTTTTTCGGGCTCATAAAAACTCTATGAAAAAGGAACTCTTTGGAGTCTCCTTTAAGCTCTTTTCAGACTCCCTAAACATGAAAATATTTTTGAGTGAGCTTGTTTCCTTTCACACTTGTTAAAAAGATTTGAAAGGGTGTTTATTCGGTGTAAGTTTAACCCTTTTTCGGACCAGATTTGAAAAAGGTATACTCTAGTCAATCATGACAAGAAGAGTTCTCCCTTTTATTGTTTACATTTTTTCGGGCTCGGGAGACTAAATTTATGAAAAAGAACACCCTCGAAGTCATCTTTAAGATATTTTTAAACTCTCTAAACATGAAAATACCACTAAGTCCTTCTTTGGGCTCATAAAAATATGCATCAAAGGACCCATACGGGACCGAACCCCTCCTTCTTCAGGTTCGTTAAACATGTGATGAGGGACTCATCAAGGATGAGCTATACCAAGAATATGTTATCCTCCTCAAGCTTGTTAAAAAAAAAGAGGTACTTGTCATCCATGGTGGGGGGGGATTTGAGAGAAGTGGGTCAATTTTTGGAAAGAATTATGGAAATTGTTTGATGTCACCCTTGAACATGGCACTTGTCTGTGTCTCATCTTACAATTGGGTAATCTACTTATCTTTGAGTCATACCAATCCTATGAGTCCTCATACTCCTTCGGCTCACCCGAAGAGTGCCTCAATGATCTTTACACTATGTTTTGGTCTATCTCTTAGTCAAGTCATTGTTTCCAAGTCATTTGTCATGCCTCACAATGTTCAAGGGAAGTTTCACTTCAAACCAACCACTCTACAGTATTACAAACTTTCATCCTCGTGTCAGTACATATGTATTTGATCTATCAACTTACATCACTTTCCTATGGCAGTTTTGTGTCGATGATGGGGGAAACATCATGGCCCTCCTTTGATGAGTTTGTTCCTTTCAAATTCAATAGATTATCAAGGAATTAGACTCAGAAACTAGTTAGTATCTTGGGACCTGTATGCCTCAATGGCAGGCCTCCTTGCTTTCGACAATAGGTTTACATCATTGAAATTTGATCGAATGATTCCATGAATGTTTGACTTCATCTAATTTGTTCACATTTGTTGAAATGTACTAGGGTAAATTTGGATTCATTGTCATCATTGGTGATTTACCTCGCACTTGTTAACAATATACATCAATGACCGGTAATCAAGTGGTTTCTAAGATGTTCGACATCGGGACATCTATTCACATGGCTAGATTCGTACCATTTCATGAATGAGATGAAGTCTGTGGGAACTCCTCAAGAACCCAGGTTGTAATGGAAACTAGTTGAGTACTTAGAATATTCCAGTATGGCAATCATGTTGGCGATCTTATTGATATATATGTTGTCACATAGATCCACTTTGTATTGGTCCATGACTATGTTTTGTCATGTTGTATCTCCACTCTGTATTCTTTCATGGCTATGACCTAATTAATTCATGGAGATATGGATCCACATTTTATTTTTGGTGGCCATATCCTTAGTGTTTGCACCCAATTCGTCACTGTGTGAGCAAATTAAGAGTTCTTACATGCCCAGTTGGGATCTGCTAGGCATGACAGCTGTGAGGTAAAAGGTTAGAGAAAGAAACAATAAAACAATAAGCAAAAACAAACTACAACTAATTAAAACGATGAGCATATAAAAAAAATGAAAAATAGAGACAAATGGACCAATATCACCAATGTATAAGTTGATCTGTTGATGAAATCCAAAGACACACAAAGAAGAAAGGGGACTTGGGTCCCTCCTTTCTCCAATGGAAGGCTCTTGAGG
>ML804190.1:173849-236410 GCA_009831015.1 Picea engelmannii | reverse complement strand
TGATGATTTAATGTAAAGTTTTATTATCTCTCATATATTCTTGGGTGGAAGGAAGGGGCAAGGATGGAGAGTTCAAATATCTATTGATATTGGAGGATTGTATCTTCCTCTTGTAGGTTTATCCCTCCCTTTACATTTGGAAGTTGTAGCTACCTTTGGAAGTCATTACTTCCCTTGAACAATAACTATTGATTATTTATCATATATTGTGCATGGTGTATTGTGGTGTATTGGTGTAACTCTTATACTATTGTTCATTGCTCATTGGATATATTTGAATGGTTTAAGTATAATTTGAAAAAGGTTTTAAATTGTACTTGATATTGATTCACCCCCCTCTCAGTATCAACAAACCAAATGAGCCAGAAGAAGGAGAGTGCCTCTTCCATTCGCAAATGTGGGTAAAAGGCACCCCGCTGCACTTCATCATTGATAGTGGTAGCCAGAAGAACCTCATATATGAAAAGGTCATCAAGTAGCTAGCCCTGACCACAATGCCTCACTCACAACCCTACACCATTGGATGGCTCTCCCAAGGAAGCGATCTTTGCGTCAGCCAACAGTGTCGACTGTCATGTGGCATCAAGCCCTTCAAAGATGAGGTATTGTGTGATGTTGCTCCTCTCAAAGTTTGTGATGTTATTTTGGGCCAACCTTATTTATGGAAACGTCATGTTGTATATGAGTCTAGGACTTGTAGTGTTATTATTACTTTGAACAGGAAATTGTAGAAGATACCTGAGGCAGTCCCACCTAGTGCTATTTCCTTGATCTCTGCTAAGAAATGTAGGAAGGTCATCTCTTAGAAGGGGAAGTTTGTCTTCTTTCTGATTCGCTCTCAGAATAAGCGAAAGATCATAGCCACATCCAGGGTCTCTGCGGCCGACCTCTCCACACAGCAGAAGCAAGTAGATAAGGGCATGGAAGAATACTTGGATATATTCTCCTCACCTACCGGGGTACCTCTGCACTACCAATTTAAGCACCCCATTGATCTGACCCCCGGTGCACCGCTACCCAATGGGCCAGTCTATCATCACTCTCTGTTAGAGAATGAGGAGATCAAGCGGAAAATCCAAGAACTACTCCACAATGGGCACATCTGTCCCAGCTCATCACCTTGCGGGAGCCCAATCGTGTTGGTATAGAAGAAAGATGGAACCTAGAAACTCTGCATTGATTACTAGGCTCTGAATAAAATCACAGTCAGAAACTAGTACTCGATTCCTTGAATCAATGACCTCCTTGATCAACTCATGGGGGATAAATACTTTAGTAAGATTGATCTGAAGTCTGGCTACCACCAGGTCCTGATAGAATAGACACATGTATGGAAGACTGCCTTCAAGTCAAAGGAAGGCCTTTTTGAATGGTTGGTCATGCCCTTTGGTTTGACAAATGCTCCGGCCACTTTCATGAGGATGATGGACGATATCATATGACCATTCACCAATAATTTTGTAGTGGTGTATCTGGATGACATTCTCATTTACAGCAAGACTTGGGCCAAACACTTGCTTCATATTCAGCAAGTTCTGCACACCCTGCGGCAGCACAAGCTATACGCCAACTTGGAAAAATGCTCCTTCAGCATGGACAGGGTCCATTACTTGGGCTACATCATTGATCAGCATGGTGTACATGTCGATCCAACCAAGATCCAAATCATTCATGACTGGCCAGCCCCAACCACACTCACTGAGCTTCGGAGCTTCTTGGTCCTTGCCAATTTCTACCGCGGGTTTGTGTTGGGATTCTCCCATATTGCATGGGCCCTCAGCCAAATCACCAGGGGTGGTGGTAAGGAAAAATTTGCTTGGGGTTGGTCCCAACAACAAGCGTTCGATGATTTGAAGTAGTGCTTGTCCTCATCCCCAGTACTTTCACTACCAGACTTGAAACATCCCTTTGAGATTGAGATAGATGCTTCAAACTATGTTGTGGGCATCGTTCTCACTCAGCACGACCACCCCGTGGCCTATCATAATGGGACACTATCTGATGTTGTCCGTAAGTACCCTACTTACGAAAAAGAAATGTACTCCATTGTGCAAGCCTGCCGCCAGTGGAGACATTACATTCTTGGGAAGGAGACAATCATCCACACTGATCATAAGCCATTATAGTTTATGCAGACACAAGGAAAATTGTAGAATGGCTACCATCAAAAGTAGTCCACATACTTGCAGCAATTCTACCTCAACATCAAGTATTAAACAGGAAGCACCAATCACATCGTTGATTGACTCAGCAGACCACCAGTCATGGCACTCACCACGGTGCTAGACTCTTGCGGCCATGAGACCTCTGGATGGCCCCAACTCTATGAGACAGACCAAGACTTCGCCACCACCTACCAAATGTTGGGTGCAAACATAGTTGTCGATAATTTATATCTTCAGGATGGGTTGTTGTGTCGTCTGGGCCATATCTTTGTTCCATAAAGTGATCGAGCGAAGCTGATCTGGGAAGCCCACTACAGTCGAGTGGTAGGACACTTCGGCATCGAAAAGACAATGGTGATGCTACAAAAACATTTCTACTGGACAAAAATCCGACAGGAGGTCAGCAAGTATATCAGGTCATGCACTGCCTACGCTATTGCCAAACCAACCACTAAGAAACAGGGCCTGTACACCCCTCTTCCTACTCCTGACAGGCCATGGGAATCCATCTCAATGGACTACATGTCAGGCCTCCCGTCCACCAAGCAGGGAAATGACTTTGTTTTTGTGGTTGTTGACCACTTTTCTAAGATGGCGATTTTGGTTGCCTACAAGAAGAGCATCACAACAGAGGCCACTGCCAAGATCTTCTTTGAATGGGTCTGGGTACATTTTGGACTCCCACAAACCATTGTCTCAGATAGGGACAGTCTATTTCTCAACACATTCTAGTCAAGCCTCTGGTCACTACTGGACACCAAGCTAACCAAATCCACGACCTTCCACCCCCAAACAGATGGCCAAACTGACGTCGTAAATCGAATGGTTGTGCATATCCTTCGCATGTATAATTCAAAGCACCCTCGCACATGAGATGAGAGCCTTCCCTATGTCTAGCATAGCTACAATCGAGCCTTGCATAGCTCAACTAGCCACAGCCCCTTTCAGGTGGGGTTGGGATTCCAACCATTGAGTCCCATAGATGTTGCACTTCCCCTTGCGGTCACCTCAACCGACTCATCTCCTGTTCCAACTGAAGTTGAAAAATCCACCCAGTTCATTGAGCGGATCTATCACATCCACCAATAGGTTCAAGATATCCTACAAAAGTCCAATGACAAGTACAAACAACGCCATGATCAACATCGGGTGCCTCATAAGTTTCACGTGGGAGACAAAGTTTGGTTGCACTTGCAGAAAGAATGCCTTACAGGACCCCATCGGAAGCTTCACCCACTCCGATATGGGCAGTACACCATCCCCAAGGTCATGGGGGATAATTATTTTGGGCTCAACATTCCTCCTTTCCTTGGCCTGCACCCAATGTTCAACATGGATCTCCTTCGCCCTTGTTTCCCACCATTATTGGACACCTCAGACATAGCAGAACAACTGACACCAATAGAGCTCAACCCCGACTGCATCCAATAGGAATCCAATGATCATATTGTGGACACATAGATCAAGGGAACTTGACAGCAAAGGATCCAGCTTTATCAAGTCGTCAAAGCAGGGCAGCTCCTGCACCAAGGCAAGTGGCTCACCCTGAGCCAAATTCAGCAGAAATTTACTCATTTGATGGGGGAACTCAAAGAAATGGAGAAAATTTCTTCCTAAGAAGGGAGGATTGATCCAGATGGATATCAATGGCCACCCACCTTTTCTAACTGGCTCAAAATAGTTTTCTGGGAATTTTGGCAATTAACTATTTTTAGCAGTTTTCAATTCTGGGGCCATTTTGAGGGCCTAAATGAAGGTTTTTTAGGATCATCCCAACTCAATGATATCCAAAGGAATGATTAAGGCCCCAAAATGAATCTCCTCGACGATACCTTTCCAATGGGATATCATACGCCTAAAACGGAGATCTTATGCAAAAGTTATGACCCCAGGAAGTTAATGTACTAACTTACCCAAACGAGGCCCACATGACTTTTGGCACTTCATCTCCTAGGGTTAGGTTTTTGGATGTCTAGGGTTTTTGGCATTCCTGTTTATTGTAAAAGGCCTTCAGAGCCTCATTGTAATCATCTTTTTTGAATGAGTGCAATCGTCACATCTCTTCTCAGAGATAAGTCGCCACCATTCCAGCAAGCTTGTTTCCGCTACATTTTACAGTTTCAACTTATTTCCTTATTGAATAGAAAACTAGTTTTACTATATCTCTGTTATTTTGTGTTAATAATCTGTATTCATTTCATTCTGCTCATAAAATATGGATCATCGGTGTATGAGGCCCCCTTGTTTGTGGGACAAGGGACCCCCTCTACGCAGTGTTTTGACTCCTAAAGTTTATGGAACCTACAATTATAGGGGCTTCACTTGAAAGTAAATTCTACTCGATGTTTGTTGACATCAGTATAAATGTCAAAAATTTAAATTATCATAATTTTTCGAAAACGTGTATTTATGCTCCTTATAACAACAGAAGGGGAATTTTTTTAAATTTAATATGGCATACTCTAATCCTCTAGCAGTACAGGATGCAGGTTCAAATCCTAGTGAGCAAAAACACATAGCATATACCTAGGCAGAGTGAATGTATAATATGTATTCATAAAAGAATCGGCTTTCTACATCCGTCTAAAACCCCAAGTGAAATTGCATAGGAAATGGAAGAGGAGAATAGAAAGGTCGATAGGATGCTCAAACTCTTCGAGCTATGTCTACTGCAATGCTCTCTGGCCAACTACCACACACTCCCCTGGGCAGTAGAGGATTATTTTGTTGAAGAAGTTGGGGATTATTGGTTTAAATCCATAAAAACCCTCGTAGACCATATTGAAAAGGGAGAGTACATTGAAGCTCTATGTTCCGAGCCTGCTTGTCTCATTTTTTATGGCACCGATGTCTATAAATGCGATAACACTTAGCAGGGAGCAGAAAAGTTTTGTCATCGGCTCGAAGATCATATTGCCTACTTAAGTAATTATAATTAATGTGTTGGCTAACAAAGTCTCAGGGGTTTGAACAATGGCCTCATTGAAATTCTAGTGGCTATGTCTCTCTCTCTTTTCACAAGGACCATGACCATTTTTTCCTAAATTTTTCAAACACTCGAGAACCTTCAATTCCTAATTTGGGGTTTTAAAGGATTTTAAAAACTTACCGATTTTGGCGGCATTGTTGGTCTAGGTGGGGTATCCTTTGTCGCTCAATCTAAGGCCTCCTCTGTCACTCCTATGTCGCACTGTGGGCTAGGTCTATCACTCTCTAGAAATCCTTTGTTGTCAGGCTAGGGCTATCGGTCCTCTATTGGTCAGGCCAGGGTTGTCACTCTATGTCGGGAGCTCGAATGAGCTAGCTAGGTTGTCTCTCTCTGTCAGGAGATCGAATGAGCTAGTTGGATTTTCGATCTCTATCGAGAGCTCAAATGAGCTAGGGTTATCGCTCTGTTAGGAGCTGGTGAGGTTATGGAACGGAAGTTGAATGTGGTGAGGTTATATATATTACATATTACATATTACTTTTGGCTATATATATTATATAAATTATAAATATATAAATTATATATTATATAAATTACATATATTAAATATTTAATAAACTATTATATAATTAATATAATATATATATATATATATATATATATATATATATATATATATATATATATATATATATATATATTATAGTAATTAATAAATATTATATAGTGGGCCTAATGGTTAAGAACATATGTCTACTCCTTGGAGGTCATAGGTTCAAATCCAGAGGGGGGTAGGGTATGTATACCTTCGTAGACTTTAGCAGTCAAATTTCTATCACACCAAATTTGTAGACTTTAGCAATCAAATCGCATAGATGATGACAATGATGGAAACAATGACAATGTTAATTATGGTACTGACACTGACGACGATGACAACAACGATGATGACAATGACAAGGATGATGACTGTGATGACAATGGAAATTATGATGATGACGACGATGATGATAAGGAGTAAGACGTTGACAATGTTGATTATCGGTGGTGACAACGAATATGAGGATGACGATGATGAAAATGAGCACAACAATGACTATGATGACGATGATGACAATGAGCATGGCAATGACGATGATGGCATTCCTATTATTCATTTATTTGGTGTAATAGATTTCGAGGTTAGGAATAGGGGGTGTAACGATATTTTTGGACCATTTACATTTCACATTACATTAAAGTTTGATATTATTCAATTATGTAACCTATGTTATGGACCTTGGAACACATGGTTCCTAGTCAAGACCCACAATACACTTCCTCTATATGGAACTCTTCACCCGACAACTAGTCTAACATTCACTTATGTCTTGAGGTTATTTTCTTTTTATTTACAACACTCCTCTCCTCTTTGTAAAGCATCTTCAATTCCTCGTCTATTCTTCAATTTATCTTCCAAAACCATTTTCATATTAGTGCCAAATCTTGATCTAGCTCTTATATTCCTCTTCCACGTTGTTGGGCTACTTTGACTTGTTATATCTAACACCTCTACAAGGATCTCTTGTTGTTGAATTGGTTTCTTCATTGAAGGTATATTGTTTTCTTGTCCTAGGGGGGTGCATCTTCATTATGTTTGTATCCTCTCACATAGTAGATAATTCAAGTCTACTACCTCAAGGGAGGTTTCGACACAACAAGAGAAAATGAGTTATCACCTTTATCAAGGAATTTTGGGTTGCCATACAATGTTTGATCATTTTGTATGGTTGATCTAGAGTGTTATTTTGCATTGTTTTGGAGATCGATTTCAAGTTTGGTTTATAGGAATGTGTAGTTTCATATGCAAGACAAGTTGGGTGAAAAAACACTCTCTTTGAGGCCCATTACACCACTCCTCTTAAACACAGGTAGCTTTGCTACCTACAACATTATTTTTCCATGTGTGTTCCTTCCTTTTCATATCTTTTTCATCTTTAGGAATTAGATTAATTAGCTTCCCAACCCTAAAACCTTAATTAATTTAGTGCAATTCTCTCCCTCTCTTCCCCTCTTAGGTTTCTCGATTTTCCCTAAAACGAAGTGAGAACTCCACTCTCCCCTTCCTCTTTTTGGTAGCATGGTGCCTAAATCTAACCATCATGCTAAATTTTGTTGACTCCACTAAGGGTGAGGATCATATTGACATCAATCATGGCTCAAGCGAAAGTCTCAAGATGATTAAGATTGGGGAAAACTGTAGCCAAGAGGATAGAAGTAGTATTGATAATTTGACAAGATACTTCATAGATATTTTTGGTTGGGCACATGATGACCTTAAATCTTACAAGATAGATGTCATTAATCACATTATTCCTTTGAAAGAAGGGTCTAAACCATTCAAGAAAAAATAGAGACTTATACATCTCAGATTGGGCCCATTTCATCTGAGGGGAATTGTAAAAGATGTTGAAGGCTAAGATCACCACTCTTACCAAGAATTCATCATGGGTGTCTAACCTTGTCCCTATAATAAAGAAAAAAAAATGAATATATCAAGGTGTCTATATCATTTTCCCTTATCTTGGTAAGTCTCAAGTACTATTCAACCACTCCTCTTAAACCCAGGTAGCTTTTCCACCTACAACATTATTTTTCCCAAATTGATATAGAATCCTATATCACATAATCAACCTTAAAACCTCAATTAATTTAGTGTCATTCTCTCCCTCTCTTCCCCTCCTAGGTTTCTCAATTTTCCCTAAAAACAAGTGACAACGATGACGACTACGATGAAAATGACAATGATGACAATGATGATGAGTAGGACGCCGACAATGTTGATTATGGTGGTGACAATGAAAATGAGAATGATGATGATGACAATGATCACAATGATGATGATGAAGATGAGGACTGCAACAATGATGATGACAATGATGATGATGACAATGTCGATGACGACAATGATGATGATGATGATGACAATGACGATGACAATGATTATGACAATGATGATGATGATGACAATGACAATGATAATAATGATGATGACTGCGATGACAATGACAATGATGATAATGAGGAGTAGGATGTCGAAAATATTGTTGATTATGGTGGTGACAACAACGATGAGGATGACGACGATGACAATGATGACGATATGATGATGATCATGACAATGGAAATGATGATGATGATGACGATGACAATGATGATGACGACTCTGGCAATGACTATGACGACGATGATGATGACAATGACAATGTCGATAATGATGATGATGATGATGATGATGGCGATGGCGATGATAATGATGATGATGATGATGATGATGACGATGGTGATGATAATGGCGATTATGATAATGATGATGACAATGGTGATGACATTAATGATGATGACATTGGTGATGATGATGATGACCATGACGATGATGATGACGTTGACAATAACAATGATGATGATGATGACAACAATGATTGCGACAATGACAATGATGATGACAATGATGTTGATGATGATGATGATGATGACAAAGACGGTGACGATGATGATGAAAATTATTATGATGACCATGCTAATGATGATGGAAATGACGATGATGATGACAATGGAAATGATGGCAATGATGGCGATGATGATGATGATGATGATGATGGCAATGACAATGGAGATGATGATGATGATGATGACAATTGTGATGACAATGATGATGACAATGGTGATGATGATGACAATGTCAATGTCAATGATGATGATGATGATGACAATGACGATGATGATGATGATGATGATGATGATGATGATGATGATGATGACGATTGCGACAATCACGATGACGATGTTGATGATAACCATGGCAATGATGATGATGATGATGATGACTGTGACAATCACGATGATGACGATTATGATGATGACTGTGACAATCATGATGATGACGATGATGATGACCATGAATGATGATGACGATGACAATGATGATGATGATGATGACGACTGCGACAATGATGATGACAATGACGATGACGATAATGATGATGATGACGATGATGATGACAATGATGATGACCATATTGATGATGATGGTGATGACAATGGAGATGATGATGACGATGACAATGATGATGATGACAATGGCGATGATGATGATGATGATGATGACAATGGTGATGACAATGATGATGACAATGGAAATGATGATGACAATGGTGATGATGACGACGATGATGATGACAATGACAATGTCGATGATGATGACAATGACAATGATGATGATGATGATGATGATGACGAATGTGGCAATCATGACGACGACGAAGATGACGATGATGACCATGGCGATAACGATGATGATGATGACGACTACGAAAATCATGATGACAATGATGATGACCATGACAATGACAATGATGATGATGATGATGACAATATTGATGACGACAATGATGATGATGACGACTATGACAATGACGATGATGATGACGATGACAATGATGATGACGATGATGATGATGATGACGATGACGATGATGATGACCATGCTGATGACAATGGTGGTGACAATGATGATGACAATGGTGATGATGATGATGATGATGATGATGATGATGGAAATGGATATGACAATGGAAATGATGATGATGATGATGACAATGGTGATGACAATGATGATTACAATGGGATGACAATGATAATGTCGATGATGATGACGATGACAATGACAATGATGATAATGATGACAATGACAATGATGATAATGATGACCATGACAATGATGATGATGATGATAATGACGACTATGACAATCATGATGACGATGATGATGATGACCATAGTGACGACGACGACGATGATGATGATGACGACTGCGATAATCACGATGACATGATGATGTTGACCATGACGATGTTTATGACGATGACGATGACGATGATAATGATGATGATAATGATGATGAAAATGATGATGATGATGATGACGACTGCAACAATGAAGATGATGACGATGATGATGATGATGATGATGATGATGATGATGATGATGACGACGATGATGATGATGACAATGACGATGACGACGACGATGACGATGACGATGACGATGACGATGATGCTAAGGATGATGATGACCATGATGATAATGATGGCGATGATGATGATGATGATGACAATGGAGATGATGATGACGACGATGGTGATGATGATGATGATGATGATGATGATGATGATGATGGTGATAACAATGGAGATGATGATGATGAAAATGATGATTACAATGACGATGATGAAAATGATGATGTTGACAATGGAAATGACGACGATGATAATGACAATGACAATGTCGATGATTATGACGATGAAAATGACGACGATGATGATGATGACCATGACAATGACGATGATGATGATGATGACAATGATGATGATGATCATGGCTATGATGATGATGATGATGACGATTGTGAAAATCACGATGACAACGCTAATGATGAAAATGACGATGATGATGACAATGATTATGACGATGACGATAATGATGACGACTGTGACAATGACGATGACGATGATGATGATGACAACGATGATCATGATTATGATGACAATGACAATGACAATGATGATGATAATGATAATGATGATCATGATCATGATCATGATGATCATGCTGATGACGATGACGATGATGATGACAATGGCAATGATGATGATGATGATGATGATGATGACGATGGTGATGATGATGATGATGACGACAATGGTGATGACAATGATGATGACAATGGTGATGATGATGAAAATGGTGATGATGCTTACGATGGTGATGATAATTATGATGATGACAACGACTGTGAAAATCACGATGACGACGACGACGATGATGATGATGATGATGATGATGACGATGACGATGACGATGATGATGATGACAAATATGACAATCACGATGACAATGATGATGATGACCATGGAGATGACGATGATGATGATTATGACAACTACGATAATCACGATGACGATGACGATGATGACCATGACAATGATGATGATGATGACAACTGCGACAATCATGATTACCATGGCGATGACAACGATGACGATGACGATGACGATGACTGCAACAATCACGATGACGACGACGATGATGACCATGATGACGACGACGATGATGACCATGATGACAACAACAATGATGACCATGATGACGACGACGACGACGACGACGATGATGATGATGATGATTGTGAAAATCACAATGACGACGACGATGATGACCATGATGATGACGACTGCAATGATGATGATGATGATGATGATGACAATAATGTTGATTATGGTGATGACAATGATGATGACGATGATGATGATGACAACACCATGACGACAATCATGATAGTGATGATGATGACGATGATGAGGAGGAGGAGGATGACAATGTTGATTATGATGATGAAAATCACGATGACAATGATGATTATTAACCCATATAAATAAATAATTTAAAGAGAACAAATCTTATAAAAGATATAATCACATAACTCCTACATTTCATCATTTTTTCAATATCATTGATCATCTTCTTCTCCATCCAAGTCTACATCCATATCATCTGGTTCAGAATTGACATTGCAAGGATTGGTCATATTAACATCATCATCAATTTCATCTTTTATAATATCATCGTCGAGAACATTGTCAAGAACATTGGCATCTACATCTGGCTCAACTTCTTCGACTTCTTCATCTAACGATACATCTACCTCATGCTCCTCTAAATCTTCTTCTTCTTCAATACCATATTCTCCTGGTACATTATACTTTACAAGCATTCCTCTTATATCATGTCTAACAATGTACAACAAACCTACTTTACCTGGAACCTTTGAATAAAATACTTGCTCACATTGGCTAGGAAGAACATGAGTTTCTATACACGGCTTAAATGTCCTTGTATTAACCATGGTAAATCCATTGACATGCTCAATAATAGTTCTATCTGGATAATGTTCATTCATCCATAACATGTACCATTTGACCTTGAACATAACTAACTTGACGGATTTAAAGTAACACTTGATTATATCATCCAAATACCCATGGTATCTATTTTCTGATATTGTTAGATGCATGTCACTTCTTGAGGAAACATTAATGACCTGAAAGACTGCAATTATCCTATAATCAAAGGTTTTCTTATTGTCATTCAACTTTTTGATGCCAAATTTATGACCATTGCACCACATAGCCTTGTGGTGTGTCAACTACAATATGCCTGACACGTAAAAAATGCATTATCAATTAATAAACATATTTAGACTTAGGAAACATTTATAAAAAAACACACCACGTGGATTAATATATTGGAAAAAAAACTAAAACATGAAGTAGGTGAATAATATGTTTGTTTGTTTATATTTTAAACCATATGCTAAATCAATTCCCTCTGAGTAATATTGGTATCTTGATTACAATGAGATTATTTACATTGTATGCATCGATCTATACATACCTTCATCCAATCAATATTGTTTGTGATGTATAAATGTAGGGCATCCCACTCTCGACCAACAGTATGAAAAAAGAATAGAAATTACTAATTAGAATAAAGATTAATAATTAATCATGGAAGCTAAATAAAAATTAAATAAGTACAATATAGAAATAAATCAATATTAATGAAAAGTATTACATATCTCTACCATATAATTACCTTTCACTTTCCTCATTCTACTTTTCCTGACCAGGACCTCCCCTTCAAATTTGTTAATGGAATTGACATCCTAGATCTGAGGCACCTTCATGATTTTTGTTGTTAATTTAGGAAGATACCGACTAATGTACACCAAAGATTGATATAACATATAGCCCTCCACCATAGATCCCTCAGGATGTGCTCTTTGTCTAGCGAAGGCCTTCAATGACTTCAAGTACCTCTCCACCATCCACATTGACCTTGTGTGTACAGGTCCACACATTTCATTCTCCTCGACTTGGCGTATGAGGTAGTGTTCTTGTGCATTGAAAAATGTCAGAGGTAGATACTTTTTCATTTCGCACAATAGTTGAGGAATTTCTCTCCTCAAATATTGTATATCTTCTTTATGGATTTATTTAGATGACAACCACCTACACATGATATAACAAATCAAATTACAAGTTTCAACAACAACGTATATACAATGAAAGTAAAATAGATGTCGACAAGTTGAGCAACAAAGATTTTGCATATAAATCATTAATATTTACCTCGAGTATTTTCCAAGATCATATATAACTTGTTTTACATTATTGTCAAAGTTGTTAGGGAGAGATAGAGGTAGAACATATTGTAACAACAAAGGGATCATTAATTTTTTTTTAAAGAAAACCAAATTATAATACTAAAATGTCTTATACTTACCAATATAGAAATCTACCAAAATAATTATCTTAATGATGGTATGCCAGTCATGAGTTTTCACCCCACCAAATTCACCTTTTTCCGTTGCGGTATTCTTTATGTTTGAAGCAAATCCGGTGGGAAATTTAATTTTGTGAATGAACTCTTTTGCAACATTGCCTTCATGCTCTGTAAATAACCATGGAAGACTATTTCAGTGTCCATTTTTATTTGAATAAATCACATTTTGCAGTGCATGATTGGCTTCCTGAATGTCAATGCAAATTTTGAAAAAAAAATATGTCACTCATTCCATCTACGATTCTCCAAAACATTTATGTTACATTCTTCTTTATATGCATTGTATCAAACAAATGAGCTATTTGTAGGTGCTCATAGTAGTGAAACCTATTGAATTGTATAGGATAACTTTTCATTCCTCATGGAAGCCCATTAATGCCTTGACGACATTTACAAAATATCATTAACGAGATTACAAAAATAATTTTTAGATACAGTAAACATAATTCAATACAAATTAAAATTGTAAAACATTAATATATATGACACATAGACTAAATGTTGACCTTGACGATTTCTATTATATTCCAACTTCCATAGGTGTGGTGCCATTCTTCGTGGTTTTATTCCAATCTCTTCTTTCAAATTGAAAAAATGTTTTTATGTAGCTCGATACCTATGGTTCTTAGGGAGGAAATGCCTATACTCATCAAACACCTCCTTTCCTAGAATTCTTGAATGACACGATTTCATCCTAGGACCACAAACTGGACATGAAAATTTACCCTTTGTTTGAAGACCTACAAGATATGGATTAATTTCAGTAATATTTATATAACGTGGAATTAATATTTAAGAACCATGCATCATATTTTCATAAAATTATATACTATTAAAGTGCAATAGTATGTTACATACCACAAAAATGTGTTAGCCCTAGGGCATCATGAATTGTCCATGTAAGTATTACATGGAATTGAAATTGTTTTTTCTCTATTGGTCTAGAGATGTCGTACATAGTGATGCCAACCTATAACTTTAGTAGCTCCTCGACAAGAGGAGCAATATATACATTCATATATTTCACTTGGTACTTACCTAATTGGGTGAAAGTACACATAATTACTACATTGTGTGTGTGTGTGTGTGTAAGTAATTATGCAATGAATAAAACAAACAAAATGCAACGTTCAAACCAATTTTGCAAACAAATACCTAGAACAATCATTGCCAACATTGTGTGCTCCCTCGTTATTGACATCCAAGGAGGAAGGTTATTGTTTATAACAAAAATAGGCCACTGTGAGTAAATAGACCTGAGCTCACAAAATGGATCGACACCATCATTTTCCAATGAAAGCCTAACATTACGAGGTTCTTTTTTTAAAATTGGCCATCTTTCTTTGATGTTCCTAAATGCAGAACCATCTGCAGGAATTCGAAGAACACCATATTCACTTATGTGCCATGCATGGTTATACATAAATTGTGAAATGCTTTGGCACCTGAACAATCATTACAAACATGGAATTATCATAATATGACGAAGAACCTTGTGAGGCACCTTTTTTGTTGCTTGATCAGTTCGATATATATTGATTTGACATTGTGGTCATTTCATCTCCGATGCATATTGTCCATAATATATAATATGATCATTCAAACATGCATCAATAGCCTGATACTCCATTCCAATATATTTTATAATCGCACACAACTCTTAGTATGTGTGAGGTAAATTATTTGACGGTGGTATGCACAATTCACCTAACAATCTACAACATAAAAAATAAATAGTTAATGTAAATAATAGTAATAAAAAATATTGCATCATTAATTTACACATTAATTGACACTAAAAATAGAGAAAAATAAAGTCGATCATTACGTATAATATGTGGTGAATTATATTACATACCTTAGGATCTTTGTGAGACAAGTGTTTTACAAACCATTCAATACTGTCAAGTTCACCAACAACATTATAACAAAGATACTATTTGTTCTTGAGCCTTCATAAAGGGGTTGTTTTGTCTTCTCAAGTAGAGGTACATCATGAATATCATCAAAGTTTTTCTCATCGATAGGAGAAAATATGTCCTGGATCAATATATTTGTCCCATGATTCGGCTCAACAATATTATTGGTGTCATATTCTTCCATGGGATTGACTTGATCTTCAATATCCATACCATCTTCCACATCGTGTACAATAGTATTTCTACGACTACTTGGAAAATATTTATCCGACAACAGACACCTAGGAGGATTTATATTTACAATTACAAACAATCAATAACATTAGTGTATATAACAAATATTAAAACGAAGAAAATTTTATAAATACAATCAATACAAAGACATATATAATGACTAGCTTACCATGCAATGATATGTATGCCCCCCTTCACAAAGACCATACCTCCAATGATGTCTTTCAACTATTTTCCTTACAAGTCTTCTTCTTTTCAAGCCCTTGCATTGATTGCAAGGGAAATAATGTTTCCCATCACCTTGTGTCTCCAATGCAACCCTTAACCTAGCAATCATCCTTTCACTCTCTTCAAGTGTTGGCATTGGGATTTCATGTATTTACAACACAATCCAGTGAAGCAATATAAGTACAACATACGAATATATTCTTACAATACAAATGTCATCGAATATTGACCCCATATGTACTAGAGAATTAATCCATTTTCATCGTAGATTTGTTAAAACTTTATAACAGTAGTCAACAATTAATCAACAAATCAAAACCATGCATTTTTACCACATAAGTTCCAAAGCTTCACTACAAGCAAGTAATAAAATCAAACAATAAAAGAGAACTAAACCAAGACAAATTGTATAGTAATTAAATGGAATTGAGTAGACATGTTCATGCCTATTTCCTAGGCAACAATTTGTGTCCCCAAATGAAAGAGGGTCTAAGGGTTAGGGATCCAATCTAGGTATTTAAAAAAGAGACAAAGTAATATTAAAAATTTGTAACCTTCAAAGTACAAAATCCAAGCTATGTAGATCAAGAATTGGATCTGAGGCAAGTACCACATAGAAAAAAGACTAATAAATTGTGTAATGAATAATGAGCATAAAAATATTTTATAATCGTCGCACCTACAACAAAATAGTTGAAATCACTCACCTTTGTCAGTCTTCCGATGAATGTTGACTATGTCAAAGTTGACCAAGTCAATGATTGTTAAACCATTTTCAAACTGGTAGTTGGAATTCTATATGTTTGTCAATAGATAGAAAAATTATTGCCATAATATCGACGACTATAGAAGTTCATCGGGAGTACGACGGTCATCAGGGTGCCCAAAAAAAATAATAATAATAATAATAATTAATATTGTGTCATAATTTACGTCAATATGATTTATTTTATCCTTATCTTCAGAAGGTTTTGTCGAATTTTGACCCCATACGTAGTAGTGTGGAAGTAAATCGATACAAAATTTTTACCTTGCAATGTTTCAACTGTAACTTTCTCATACGAGCTCTGTTTTTCTCCCAGAATATTTCGTTGGAAAGCTCTCACTAAGCTCTTTCATTTTCAGTTATAGAGAACTTGTGTACCAAATGTACACACAGTTCTCTGGATTTTTACTACCTAAAAATGTTGTTTAGGACCTCAAAATCGCTCTGCAAGTTCAATACCCTTAAAATCTGAATTTTTTTGTGGAAAATGATTGATTTACTATTGTAACGGTCTATAGATCCAAGTTGTCGATCTCAAAATTGGGAACAATCCCAATCGTCAATCCGCTTAACCTTTCCAAGCCATGGCCAAACCTCTGCAAGCTTGTCAGAAACTATTTTTCAGACCTTTCCCATCGAAAAGTTCAAGTTATTGGGTACACGGATCCTCCTTAAATCCGTGGTTCAAAAAACTATCGAAAACACCCTTTCAGACATTTCTCATCAGAAACTTCCCCTTATGAAGTCCATCAAAAAAACTCCTTCTAAAACCCTTTGAAACCACCTTTCCAAAAACCCTCAGAAACACCTCTTTCTGAAAACCCTCGGAAACACCTCTTTCCAAAAACCCTTGAAAACACTTCTTTCTGAAAACCCTCAGAAACACTTCTTTCTGAAATGATCCCTTGTGAACATCGATCCCCAATGGATGATCGTTCTCTAAACTCTTCTCCCACCAAACCGTCGTGATTTATCCTTGAGTCTTTGACCTTTACCTTTACCAAAATCCACTACAGGCCCCACATGTACCTGACTACCACATAGCACTCTTTGATTCCCCTGCCCTTGCTGACATGGAATACTAACATGGAAAATTGATGTGGCATACTCTTTCTATAACCAAGATAACATGATCATTTGATAAATCATACAGTGAACAATCGTGCCGATCATCTCAAATTTCCAAGCTGCGCACTGGTTACCTTGGTCAAACAAGATCTTTTGGAAACACAACACCACTACCAAGATTTATGAATGGAACCTTCTGAAATCTCCTTTCTGAAGGATCTAATGGCTGACATCTCTCACATCCGACGGTCCAGATCTTCTCCAAAATATTCAACTACTCGACCTTTAACTCAATCCGATAGAATTCTTCAGAATGAAAAGTTACCCCCAAACTACCCGAACAAATCCAGCGACTAAGAGTGACATTGATCAACGAATCTCATTTCCTCAGTCTTACACCATCAGGTTCTTCCTTCATACTCAACCTAATTTTTGAAATCCTATCAAGAACCCCCTCTTCAAATTTCGCCTACGAATCTCGACCGTTGATTCTCCAGGTCAAAATAATCTAGGTCGTCGATCACCAAACTTCTTTGTCGCCATGAAAAACACATAAATTTGACTTCAAAATCCAAATTCAAATCTGAAACTTGCAAATCGATGACATAAATCCCTTCTTCGACTATGTTGAAGCAACTAAACTCGAATCTACCAAATTTTTTGGGGAATTTGCTTCAATTCACCATTTTCCCCAAATTCGTCACTGAACAAAATTTGCAACCAAGAATTTTCCCAATTTGCGTTATCTTTTGGCCCATACAAACTCAATGTTAAACCTTGAGCTCTGATACCAATCTATAAAGTTCCCCAACTTAACCGAGGAGCATTACTTGTGGAAAAACACATAAATTCGAAAAAAAATTATGACAATAATTTCCTATATCTTACCATCTACAGGAAGACACACATATTTAACCATTTTTAGATACCTATAACTATATGCAGCTACAACATGCTGAAATGAAATGAATGTAATGAATAAACTCGTCTACAATAGCATATAAATCATTCCCATTCACAGTGTAAAATGCATAGTGGTTAAACTCATAAATTAACTCAAACAACAAATAAACACTTATCTTTCTAAAACACTTGTGCAACCAATTGCTTTGGATGGACATCCCACCCAACCGTAGAATTTTTTTTCTAGATATCAATAGAAAGTTACCCTCGAGTTGGGGCTAGGAATCCACAAGAAAAGGGTGTCTCTCATTGTCAACTCACAACTCAAATATCCCAAAACCCATTGGCATTCTTCTATAGCTATCTCGAATTCCACCATCTCTCTTCCTCTTGACCTGCCAACCCAAGGAATGTACCCCTTCACTTCTCTCAATCCATGGGGATGCACCATTCATTTATCTGGGTCTCTCTGGCACAGTTAATTTGGAATATCACGACTGGGAACTCAAAGGAACTCATTGCTAGGAAAAACTACTAGGAAAACAATATCAATCACTTGTTGTTACAGTGTAACCCACACAAGAGTTCACTCTTCAGGCCTGACAACCTGTCTCTTCAGTATTTATCTCCAAAAACACTCCAAGATTTTCCCTCCATTATTGGTCTGGCTCCATTTCTCTTTTTTCCCTTGTTCTCTTCTTGTTGTTCATGCAAAAATATTCCTGTAAAAACTTCCCTCTTTGGCCATATGGATTTCCTTCTCCCCCAAGCCAGTTGATTGCTCACTCTGTCAAATGTTAACTGTACTTCAGCCCCATGATCCCAATAACTATGGGATGTGACTATTTTACACCCACCCTCTTACATGAGTTTAATGATTGGATTTGGGAACACTCAACAAAAAAATAGAAGGATGTCCCCAATGAAAATAAAATTTAGGATAGTGGGTCTGAGTTAATATCCATAAATAATTTCCCCCTTGGACCCCTCTTAGACACTCCCTTCTCTTGTGGAAAATTCAACCCCCAATCTCTGTCCATGTCCCGGGCAGCTGGCATCACATTTTATTTATTAAAATTTAGAAATACAATTTGCATATTACATCGCTTGGCCATGACCCCATTCATATCTACATTATGCATTAATTAAACTAGTTATTATAGCAAGGATGTTACAAGACATATACATTTTCAAGTAAAGGATATATTGAAGAAGTCTCGGGAAAAATATAAGGTCAGACATGATCAACACAAAACTGAGAAGTCATTCAAAGCAAGAGATAGAGTTTGGTTACAACTGAACAAGGAAATATTACAGGGTCTTGGTAAGAATATCAAGGCTTTGTAGCATATCCATTTTGAGGTATTGGAGAAGGTGGGAGATAACGCCTACAGACTTAGTCTACTTCCATACATGCACATTGACTCAATAGTGAATGTAGAGAATCTAAAACTCTATGAGCTTTCCATGTTGGATCACGAAATTGGTGAGTGAATCCTACCTACCATAGAGGACTTAGCACCAAAATCCCAAGAAAATTTGGAAGAAGATACAATTTTGCAGAGTAGATCCATAATTATAAGACAGGGGTAGCTTGACCTTTGGAAAATTATGTTGAAAGGACATCTTCCAGGAAAACCAAAATGGTACTCCAGGGAGAAGGTAGAGGAAACATTTCCTCACCTCATTCAGTAGAGCTTTTGGGGACCTATTAGCACAAGATTCTGCACTTTCTTTGAATGTGAATAGTTGTCGATTGACAAGTTATAATTTAGTGTAATTCTATGAGATGATGCCCTAAGTGTCATCAATAACCTCCTCTCCATTTGGGTTGGTGCATGCCAACCTCAGGGGGGTGTCCCTAATGGTTTGTGTGTATTATTTTCCCTATGATCTACGAAATAAACTTGAAAATGCACACACCATATGACCTTTGGCCAACAATAAAGTTACCAAAGGGGTAAGTTTAATTGTTTTTTATTTAACCATGGAGGAAATCTATGCAACATTAGCTATAAGAAAATAAATGGAAAGGAAAAGAGAGAGCAATTAAATGGTAGAGTGGTACCAAAATAAAGGGCTAGAACTCATAATCATGTGTAAAACATCAAACACCATACCAACAAACATGAAAGCTTGATAAGAAAATAACACTATTTTATTCATGTGCTTGCCAAAAGGCTGATTGCACCATAAAACACAAGTACAAGAAATGGTATAGTATTAAACCTTACACAAAGACTAGAAGCTAGAGAATGGAAGAAAGAGAGAGAATAAGAGTGTTTGTTGTTGCTTCCGAAAACATCCACCATTGACAATGAAGAGGAACTTCCATTAAATAGGATAATGGGGGTGCACAAGTGTGGAACTAAATCAAGGTGTATCATTTAAAATAAGAGGGTGCATGGGAGATGGGGTGGAGTGCGCCAAATATAAAGAGTGGGAGGCGCATGAGGGAAATACATCTAAAGGGATGGATGCATGTACACACATGTGACAAGGGAATGGAGTAAGGTGCACTTCAAGAGATGCACATGAAGGAATAAAGTGAGGATGTGTGGGAGTGAGAAGTAGCACACATGAGAGAAGAAAGAGGGACACACGTGAGGGAAAAAAGGAGATGGAATGCGAATGAAGAGAAGCATGCATGCAAACGTGGTATTATGTGGGAGAGGATAATGTGCATGAGGAGGATATACGTGTGGAAGTGAGAGTAATGGAATATACTCCCTAAAAAATAGGGAGTGAGTGCTAAGATTTAGGAATCAAGGGGAAATATGTGCTAATCATAGGGATATGTGCCGAAAATAGGGAGGAGGAGGAAAAATAGGGAATTAGTGCTAAAGAATAGGGATACATGAGGAAAATAGGGATAATGCGCTAGGGAATAGGGATACATGAGGGAAAATAGGGATAAAGGTGAGGGAAAAAAGGAGTTAAGTGTGAGAAATGGAAATTTTATCTTCAGTCAACTCAAACACGTAAACGTATCATGTGTACCAACTCATCTCTAATGCATGTGCCACATGTCCTCAAGAAAATCACCCAATATCTTCATGAAAGATGCACCCAAGTTGGCAATTTTTCAACCTCTGAAATTGCCACATGTGGGAATCTGAACCTACCACTTGTCACATTGCATGGAAACCGCAACTGCTAAATATAACCCTTGCTAAAAATAGACATGCTAAACATAGAAGTCTGGCGAAAAATTGTGAAAACACCAAATATGTTTGTGACCACTAGGAAACCCATGCCAAATATAGTGTTTCTAAAAATAGACACTGCTAAAAATAGAATCGTGTCAAGGCGAGATGGGGTGGAGTGCGCCAAAAATATGTGATCAGAATCATCATTTGAGGCCTAGAACTCCATTTGCTAAAAATAGTAAATTGGTTGCATGTTGTCTAGAAAAGGCTCATTGGAATCATGAGCTCACAAGGACTCTGAATATGTAATCAAAACTATCATGCAAACCTCTGATCTTTATCTCCTAAAAGGTAAGAAATATGCTAAAAATAGACATCTCTCTCTATCCATGAAGACCTCTGCAAACATCTATCTTTGAAACAAAGAACACTACTAAACCAATCATGTACTTGTACTTGTATGGGAACCAACCTTGGATCATGCCAAGCTATCTCTAGGAAAAATATATGAATGCCAGCCAAATAAGTAATGTTGGCTCTTGACCCTCAGGATTTTCAAGTGAGAAAATATAGGGGTTAACAATGGTGACTCAAGGGGATGGGATCCCCCTGTGAGATGTCAAGAACCTACGAATCTCTATGTCTGAAAATTGTGAATAATGCTCCTTGAGGAAAATAGAGAAACATACCAATAGACCCCTATGCATATCAAGATGACCTACAACCCAACATGTCGATCCAGTGGGAAATGGAGTCAAAAATATGTGGTCCTCATGCTGACAAGCTGAAAAAGTGATATCATCAAAATTTGCTACATGTTACCACCTATCATGTATACTCCCCCCTATGTAAAATGTGTTGAAGTCGACACATGGGAGGGAGTCAATTAGTCAAATGTGAATAATGTAAAAACCTTCCAAGTGCGAAGGAACCCACCAATAATTCCAATGGGCCTTAAGATACAAACACAACCTATCAGTGTGAAAGATGTACTGAATTCAAGCATTGACACAGATCATTCGATCAAGGCCCAATGGTGATCAACCTTGTCGAATGTGAAATGACCGCCAATGAGGTTAATGACCATCAAGGTGCTCCACTTCTGGATCAACCCCAGATAATGTGTTGGAGTCGATGTAGGATGAACTACTGAAAATAAAAGCAATGATGAAAACTTTTCCCTCAACAAAAAGTGATAACTCAAGAAGATATAGGATGTATAGTACCATGTCCCTACCATTGGATGAGGAGGATGATTAACTCAAAACAGATGACCCAATGGAATGAAATGAAGAGATAAAACATAATATCAGTCAAGACTCTCCTATGTCTCTTCAAATCTACCCTTCCTAATGGACTCAATGCTTTGGAATATGAAAAAACAACCCCTCATCCAAGCTCACTTAAAACTAAGACAACGGGAAGACTCAACAACATATGATAAGACATTTAGAGCTTTGACCCAAAGTTTCAAAATTTGACAGCAATTAAAGGAAACCATGACTAGGCTCATGTAAGGTGCTAACTACAACACAAGACACAACCACATGCTTATATAATATAGAAAAATCAACGACTCTTACCCTAGGATTGAAAACAAATGAATTTGAAAGGAAAAATCTACAAAACAAAATGGTTAAATTGTTGTCCTAAAACACACAAAAAATAACAATATTGTAATCTGAAAATGACATTATGGAAGTAAGGAAACATCTATCCCTAATCAACAAATTTAAACAATGACTACTACCCCCCAAAACCCAAAATTTCACCTCTTTTTTCTCTGTAGGTTAGTCGAAGTTGGCATGATTAATCAACATACTCGAATGACCAATGTAACCATGCAGTTAAGTGATCAATTAGACGAGAAAGATCAACATGGTCAACCTTCTAGTGCAACCAATCATGAAATATCTTAAGCGAGAAAGATGCCTTGATGTACTTGTTACCAAAGAAATAGTTGAAGGTTGTTGGTTGGAAATTGGAACATGGTACTTTAATAATAATGAGCATGAAAGTGTGAGAGATGAAACTCTTAGAATCCACCTGTTGAAATACCTCCATCATTCTTAGCTCAATTGGATCATGATGAACCCTGATGTCCAAGCACTGATCAATAAAAGGGTCCTCTTGAAGAACAAAATCTGAATGTGGGATCATAGGAAAATTGCAAGGGATATCATCTTATGGTTGAACCAAAAGTTGTTCCCCCTGTTGCAATTGTAGTTGATCAAATAGTTCTTGAACAACTGTTGGGATAGGAAAGGATGAAGTCTCTTATTGATTTAATTATGCATAGTTGACTTGTGGTTCTTCCTCTTGAAATGTATCATCATCACTGGAATGAATCAATGAACACACTTGAACACTCAACTCTTTATATTCATCTTCATGGAACTTTGCATATGATTCAAATGGTGCAACTACTAGTTCATGGTCATCCAAGAACGAGCCATCATCATCTTGTTCATCTATGGGAACTTGATAAAGTGCAAGTTGTTGTTCTTCTTCAATAACAAGGAATTCTTGCACTCTTGTAACAATTGACGGTTGAATATCATTGAATGGTGTCCCCTTCCCTGGTTGGTCAAGAACGTGGATTGGAGGAAACTTATAGGCTACAGATATATTTCTTTCTAACTTGATAGCAGTAGCTTGGGCCTCCTTCAGATTGTGAATATCTTTGTTCCTGAGAAAAATACCCAAAATTCCATCATATGTCTCAAGATAGTACATCAAATCTCGAGCATCGTTAGGCCTTATAACAATAGGAATTCTATAATAAGCCTTAGAAAAATAGGCATTAAACCCAGTCACAGTCTCATTCTCATTCTTTTTAAGATTAACAAAAGTGTTAATTAAGAAAGAGTTATCATGCTTATCTGCCCATCTTTCTGTGAACTTCTCTTCAAACGAATCCCATCCATCGATGGAGCATTAGGAATGGATTTGTATCATATTAATGCATCCTTCTCAAGGGTCTACACAAACATCCTCATCACCACATCCTCCACCACTTTTAAAAAACCAACCAAGTGATCCTCGACCGATAATCCAATCTCCCTTGCAAACAAAGGTAAGTGTTTGTGATATTCACCCACGGTTAAGTCATGAGGATGATTAGGAAATGCAACATAAATTAGTGGGTCATAAACACTTAACCTAAACCTTACTAGTGGCATCACAATCTAGGCCATAATATTAATCTGAGATGAAAACAAGCATAGTTTGGTGAAAATAGGCATGAACCCAAAGATGAAGGTGTCGAAGTTACACTCACCATAGAACTTGTTGAAAGAACTTACCAAAAAAATCAACATGCTTACCAACTTAAGAGGAGTTCCTGGTGAAATTATATTCATGTTCCGGAAAATATGTTGGGGTTCGCTCAGGCTCGAAACTAGATCTTGCGTCAAATTGAATCTAAATGATCTTCTTGTGTTCCCCAGTGGAGTCTACCTTACTTCCTTTCGAGTCACCAAGTGAGTCCAAATAATAAATTAAATGAAGAAAAACTCACCAATGTCATTGAAATCCGAAGATTGACGCTTCCCCGACAACAACGCCAATTTGTTAGCATAAAATTCTACACTTGCTTTGAATGTGAATAATTATGGGTCGACAAGCTAGAACTTTGTGTAATTCTAGGAGATGATTCTCTAAGTGTCACTCGCAACCTTCTCTTCGTTTGGGCTGTTGCATGCCAACCTCAAGGGGGCATCCCTGATGGTTTGTGTGTACTATTTTCCCTATGATTTACAAAATAAACTTGAAAATCCACACACCATATGACCTTTGGCCAACAATCAAGTTACCAAAGGCGCAAGCTTAATAGGTTTTGATTTAAAAATGGAGGAAATATATGCAACATTGGCTATAAGAAATGAAATGGAAAGGAAAAGAGAGCACAATTAAATGGTAGAGTAGTACCAAAATAAAGGGCTAGAACTCATAATCTTGCGTTAAACATCAAACACCATACCAACAAACATGAAAGCTCGATAAAAACATAACGTTGTTTTATTCTTGCACTTGCCAAAAGGATAATTTCACCATAGAACAAAATTACAAAAAAATGGTATGGTATTGATCCTTACACGAAGACTAGAAGTTAGAATGGAAGAAAGACAGAGAATAAGAGTATTTGTTGCTGTTGGTGGAAAAATCCACCCTTGACAATGAAGAGGAACCTCCATTAAATAGGAGAATGAGGTGCACAAGTGTGGAGCTAAATCAAGTCATATCATCTAAAATAAGAGGGCACATGGGAGATGGGGTGGAGTGTGCCAAAGATAGAGAGTGGGAGGCACATGAGGGAGATACGTCTAAAGGGATGGATGAATGTACACATGTGTGACAAGGGAATGGAGGAAGGAACACTGCAAGAGATGAGCATGAGAAGAAACTATGAGGAGAGGCCCATGAAGGAGAAAGAAAGATGCATGAAGGAATAAAGTGAGGATGTGTGGGAGTGAGAAGTAGCACGCGTGAAAGAAGAAAGAGGGACATGCGTGAAGGAAAAAGGAGTTGGAATGCACATGAAGAGAAGCATGCATGAATACATGGGATGATGAGGGGGAGGATAATGCGCATGAGGAGGAGATACGTATGGTAGTGAGAGTAATGGAATATATGCCCTAAAAAATAGGGAGTGAGCAATAGGATTTAGGAATCAAGGGGAAATATGCACTAATCATAGGGATATGTGCCCAAAAATAGGGAGGAGAAGGAAAAATAGGGATAATGTGTTAGGGAATAGGGAAACATGAGAAAAATAGAGATAAAGGTGCGGGAAAAAAGGAGGTAAGTGTAAGAAAGGGAAAGTTTATTTTCAATCAACTTAAACATGCAAACTTATCATGTGTACCAACTCATCTCTAATGCATGTGCCACATGTCATCAAGCAAAGTGCCCAATATCCTCATGAAAGATGTGCCCAAGTTGGCCATTTGTCACCCTTTGAAATTACCACATGTCGAAATCGAAACTTGCTACTTGTCACATTGCATGGCAACCACAACTGCTAAATATAACCCTTGCTAAAAATAGACATGCTAAAAATAGTAGTCCGACAGAAAATTGTGAAAACACCAAATATGTCTGAGACCACTAGGAGACCCATGCCAAATACAGTATGTCTAAAAATATACACTACCAAAAATATAATCTCATTGCATTTCAATGAAAATATACTCATTGGATTCAATTTTCAGTGGGGAATCTGAATATGTGATCTAAGCCATCATTTGAGGCATGGAACTCCAATTGCTAAAAATAGTAAACTACTCACATGTTGTCCAGAAAAGGCTCATTGGAATCATGAGCTTGCAAGGAATCTGAATATGTAATAAAAACGGCCATGCAGACCCCTGATCTATGTCTCCTAAAAGGTAAGAAATATGCTAAAAATATACATCTCTCTTTATCCATGAAGACATGTGCATACTTTTGTCTCTGAAACAAAGAACACTACTAAACCAATCACGTACATGTACTCATATGGGAACCAACCTTGGCTCATGTCAATATATCTTTGGGAAAAATATATGAATGTCAGCCAAATAAGTCATGTTGGCTCTTGACCTTCAGGATTTTCAAGTGAGAAAATCTAGGGGTTAACAAGACCAAAAGCCTCCCTAAATGGGGAGGTATGATCCATATTGGACCATCATATAATTTGTCATATATCTTGGTACTTTCTAGGTGGAAATTATTGGAGGAATTGGCTTGCAGGGCCATTTTAGTGGTAGGTCCCAATTTGGAAAATTGAGGTCCAAAACCTTCCATAGCCATTTTGAGGGATTAAATAGAATTTTTTGGGGTTACAGTGTTCAAGATTGGCATGCGCACACTCGACGATGTTCTACACTCTGAGACCCTTCCAATGGTGTGAACAACACCTCAATCGGAAATCGTACACAAACATTATGTCTCCTACAAGTTGACCTACCTTGTTGACCATCGTGGTACGAGTGGATGCCATGTCAAACCCCATTACTGAAACATATGGGGCTATCCACATGTGAAATTTCAAGAAGATTCTACAAGGTCCAAACATTATCATTAATTGAGGGTTGAGGAAGTCAAAACCCTAACCCTAGATGAGTATCAAGCTATGTTAGATACTAGGCCACTAGGAGGAGAAGGGGTTCTATTATTTTATATTGTACTTGTTCCATAGTTGATCAAAGCATCCAAGGAGAAGGATTTGAGTGCATAACATAGGTAGGAAAAAGAGTCTGTAGTAGCCATTCAAGCCACATAGTTACAGGCAACTCCATAGTGAGTGCCCCCATTTCTTTGTACTTGCATTTCGTTACTGAGCAAAGAGAACAAAGCATAGGCCTCACCTTCTAGTTAGGTTTTCTCTCGTATTGGGTTTTCAAGGATACACCTAGTGTTCATTTGTGTGGACGGTGTGTTCTTTTGTTTAGTCTTTCATTTTCACATTTCAGTTATCTCATTAATTTGAGCATTAAGCTAGTGATTATAAATATGATATCTAAGGAAAATAAACCTACACAATAAAAAAAATCAGTATAATACAATATTTCACTTAGACTAGTTTTTTGAGACTTTATATAAAGTGAAGTCACTAGTAGATTCATCTTATACAAGTTTTCTGAAATTAAAATTAACATTATCTATTTCGCTAAAAACTCTAACAACACTGAATTTTTACTCTCAGCTAGACTTTCTCCCCCTTTTTTAATGTTAATCGTTCAAGCTTGCATTGCTTTTATGTCTGCATAATTTGCATTGCTAAATGCTAATTTATTTGTTCCTATTTTCCAATCTTTGACATAAAAGCTACCTTTTTTTAGAGGTAGTCAACTCACGTGGCTTTGCTTTATTTGGAAAGTAGGGATAAAAATATGTGCAGGTGTAGGAAAAATGAGTGTATCTAGACATGTGTTGTCTTATATGAAAATCATGAAATGCCTTTTACTATGAGCAGTATATTCTGAAATCGGTTCATATTCATAAAATATGTGTGTGTGTATGTAGATGAGGTTATCTTGATAGTTTGGCACTGTAATTTAAACCTTTTGTGTGCACCTACATATTGCATATTATGTTAGATGTTGTTCTCCTTATGTTCTAGTTTATGTTTACAACTCAAGTTTGGAATCCCACAACCTCCTATACTAAATTAGAGTCATTGTTGCAATTAAGACTATATAACAAAATATGTTCTCCTATTACTTTGTTATTTTGTTGAAATTAAGGGTCGTTCTTATAGTTTTGTGTTAACATAAATTCCAGTAACGATAGACATGTTGATGCAACACTTTTACAAAAATAGTGCAACCTAAAATTCACACTAGCATTTGATAATATTGACATGCAAATAAAATGTCTTTCCTCTTTGGCATGTTTTCAACATTCTTTATCTAATTAGAATGAAAGGTATGGGCCTTGTTTTGGTTCTTAATTTTTCCTAATCCAATCCAATCTATTTCACCTAAGGTCCAGCAAGTACTTGAAATTACTTATGCAGTAACTCAAAAAGCTACAATTTTGCATTTGAACTTTTTTCCCTTTACATTCCTCTTCCCTGGAAGATATATTTACTATTCCCATAAACGAGTTACAATAAGATCAAGAACAATAATGGGCCTTAATCCATTCAAGATCTAAACTTAAACTAACTAGGCTTTAAACAACTAATAAACAAACTTGGAGCTCGTATATGGCAGTGACAGTCACAAATTTATTCTATCAAAGTCACTCACGAAGCACATGGCCCCATCCACATGAAATGGTTTTGTGGAGATATATTCTCCAAAGCATGTCATAAGTGGGAATCAAACTTGAGTGGGTAGAATAAAAATCCCTTTTTTTTAACCATCCAAGCTAGACAACACTAATTGGTCTGATTAGAAATAAGAAAAACCCCTGGTTCTGCATTCTCGCACTGCATAAATTGGGATAATCTTCTTGTCGATCTAGGTAAGTTAGCTCAGGCAGTAGGGCCACTCTTCCAACATAAAGGCACAATCCATTTCCAACAGTTAGGATTGTCTCTAAGTAAACTCTTCAATAGTAATCAAAAGACTACAAATTTCAAGCAAAGAACTTCACTTCCCTTGATATACTGACCACGGACAAGAGTTGTGTTAGAGAGAGTAAATGTTAGTTGATAAAGTCTTTATGCAAAATCTTCAATAGGAATCAAAAGGCTACAAATTTAAAGCAGAGATCATCACTACCCTTGATTGTAGTGACTACTGGAAATAGTTGTGCGTCGGAGAAAGTAAATGTTAGTTGGTCAAGTCTTTATGCAGAATTTATGAAGGATGCAACAAGATGGTAATTGAGATGTTTAAACTTTAAAGTGTAACTAAACTACATAATACATATTGTAGAAGAAACAATGATAATTTTCTCTTACAATTTTTGTTAGACCTTCTTTTGCAATTTGGCCCAGTAGTTGAGGTAGAGTAAAAACGGATTTTGAGCACCAAAATAGTAATTACCAGTATTGACTAGTAGCTATCCATTCCACTTTTATTCTTCTACCCAAATTTTGGCTTTCTTACAAAAATCTCTTTGACAATATTTGTTTCATACTACAAAAAAATCATTACTCGATAGCATAATTGTGCTTGAAACTTTTATTCTTCTACCCAAATTTTGGCTTTCTTACAAAAATCTCTTTGACAGTATTTGTTGCACACTACAAAAAAATCATTACTGGATAGCATAATTGTGCTTGAAACTTTTATTCTTCCATCCAAATTTTGGCTTTCTTACAAAAATATATTTGACAGTGTTAGTTTTTTAGCTCAGGAGGTACTCTGCATGTTTTATCTTGTATGTGGATGTTACCTTATGTTTACACTACCAGACACTTGACTTTGTAATGGGTTTTTTATAAAGTTATTTTAAGTGGTTCTTTTATTAAAGTGACTTTTTAATAAAGTGTACCTTCTATTTTTAAAGTGACTTTATTTCATAAAGCACTTATGTAATAAAGTGAAATCACTTTAATATTTCAAGTGATTCATTTTGGAGGGAATGGATCATGACCATTAATCTTGAAAAAGGCAAGATCTAATCTTGGCCTTTGGATTTAGGGTTGGGGAAGGTGAAAAGACACTTTGGAGGAAAAATGTCATTTTCAGATTTATAAAAGAATGCATTGGGTAGTGTGCAAGACACATCGAGAAGACGAGAGGAGCTGATTAAGAGAGATTTTCTAAGTAAGCTTGAGAGAGGAAAGTGAGTAGCAAAGAGGACACATTTTCCAAGGGAGCTAGGGCACAAATCCTAACGAAAGATTTTATGTTTTGTGGCTGAGTTATTTTTCTATTGTTGGAGGTCGAACTGTACGGATCCGTACAGTCCATACAACAAGAGGAAAGGGCACGTATTTCGAGACAAGACTTGGCACAAATTTTGAGACTATTTTATGTTGTTGGGTCGTATAGAACAATCCGTACAACAGATTGTTGGCTCTATTTTCGAGGAGTTTCCATTTCTGGGAGGGTCGTACAACAGTACCGACTTGGCACAGAAAACAAGGCAGATTTTGGTGGGACTGTTTGGGTGTTGTAAGTGATTTCTCTTGGTTGGAAATGTGATTTTGTTGTTGTACTATACTTTCCTGAAGCTGAATAATATCTCTCTCTCTCTCTCTCTCTCGTTGGGTTTCCCCACATTGGGGTTTTCCCTAGCATTTACCTAAATTTCTGAGTTTTATGGGTTGTTGTCCATTGTGTTTATTTTTGCTGCATATTTGGTTAGCAATGTGTATTTATGCTTATGGTAATTTATGAATGTGGGTTTGAGGCATTTATGAAGTTTATGCAAGACAATTATCTCTAGGTTGCTAAGTGTTTGACAAAAAAATTAGTTTGTTGATTTTTTGTCATTAAAAATATACATGGTATCATAGCTTTGTCTCTGAGTGACAGTGGGCAGTGGATTTTTGGGCAAAGTTGAAGAGGGAAAAGGGTGTGATTGTTTTCCTTGAGTTGTGACAGGGAATATGGCTGCAAGCATTAGATATGAGGATCGATAGGATGGCATTTCCAACTATTTGCAGTGGAAGGTTCGAATGTCAGTTGTTCTCAAGGAGAACAAAATTTATAACTATGTCAACTATGTTGTGGCAGCTCCTGCAACAGATCCTATTGCTTTGGACTTGCATGAGGTCAAGGAAGCCAAGGATTAGAGGATTATTTTGGATGGGGTAAAGGATCACCTTATCCCACACTTGGCTAAGAAAAAGACTGCCAAGGAGATGTGGGATGCACTTAAGAACTTTTTTTAGGCGAAGAACGAGAACCGGAAGATGGCCTTGAAGGCTAAGTTGCATGATACTAAGATGGGTAAGGAGGAGAGTGTATCTTCTTATCTTACTCGGGTAACTCAAGTAAAAGATGAGTTGGTTGTTGTTGGAGAGGTCATTACAGATTTTGAGTTGGTGAGGATAGCCTTAAATGGCTTCACCAAAGAATGGGAAGTCTTCGTGAAGTGTGTGGTGGGATGTGAGCATCTACTAGATTGGAGCAGACTGTGGGATGATTTCACTCAGGAGGAGATCCAAGAAAGATCTCAAAGCAGTGAACAGAAGACAGACAAAGTTAATGAGAATGTTCCTCTTACTGCAAAGAGCAAGAAGAAATGAAGTTCTAGAAGGGACTTGAGTAAATTCAAATGCTATTGTTGTAACCAGTTGGGGCACTACAGTGAATTCTTTGTGAGCTGATAATTACTATGATCAGAAGAGTTGATACTTGGGTCCTTATAGTGAACGAACAATGTAGAGTAGTCAATGCCACCTGCAGGAAATTCAATACAATAGCTACAAAGATGACCTCGGCCCCAAAGGAAGTGAATGCAACGCACAGAGCAGTCTACAAGACATTGAGCCCAACCCGTCGTTGGAGTCCCAGGACCAACTCTCGAGGTTGATGTCACTGTGTGACCAGCCAACCAGAATTTAGATAAAGCACCAAAAACAAGTACAGCATCAAAGCTATGAATAAGTGAGGGTAATAAAAAAATTGCAATTCTATATTTTTTAGTTAATTTTTTTTTATATATTTTACAAACAAACAAGGAAAAAATTGCCAAAATCTTAATACTCTACCAATTATAAATTAGAAATATTGAATTTCAAAATTTCTTTTTTTTTTTCAAAATTCAATTTACATAAAATATATAAGAAACATCATAACAACTTTGCAAACTCAAAAATATTAATCATAAGTCAATGAATTTCAAAAGTTTAACCTTTTTTAGTGAGGCAATCTAATTAAAGAGACTTAATCACTCAAATTTGCAAATCCAACAATCTTTTCCCATATTTTGAGAAAATTTAACAAATAATATAAGCCAAAACTTAAAACATTTAAACTACTGCTATAAAAATAGTTAGTTGTGGCATAGGCAGTCTCACCTTTTTAAAGTTTTTAAATAAAAATTAGAAACATATTATTAAATATTTAATTAATAAACATTATATATTTTGTAGTAGTGTATTTAATGTGGTTGTTTTTAAGATGGAAGTTCTTGAATATGAAATTATTTCATATTTAATCACCATCGTATGATGGTGCATGTTGGTATATCCCAAACATAAATTCAAGAATACTCATAGTGACACTGGAACATAATTGTAGCTGATGAATGTAGATAATCTTATTTAATTTAAAAACCCTAACTTAACATAATCTTAATCCTAGCATAAACCCTAACCCTAGCATTATGGGGGAGTGTGCATTGTCAGATCCTATTAGGTGGATGGCTCTGAAATGAAGCCATTGAAGAGCTGAAAGCCTAGCCAATGGACATTAAAATTGGATTCACAATGCTTCGAGACATATATTCCCAACTCCGTGTATGAAAATTTTTAAAGATACATGAAACAATATTATTTTATTTTACTTTCAAATAGTTTATGTTCCTTTAATCTTAGGCCCAACAACTCCACTACTCTTCCATCCCACTGCAGTTTGGCACAACAAGCATGCAACCTTTCCAATGACCTCAAATCTTCAACGCCGTCCAATTCGTCTAATTCAGTACACTATAATATCCAGTTTCACAAGTTTTGTGAGTGGTTCCAGTCCGCTTATGCTCTTCAACCTGTTATAATCATGTATGTAAAACGCCTCCAAAGATACCAATGTTTCAAAGACTACACGAGTCCATTTTCTCAAATCATGACAACCAATCAATTTGAGTTTTATGAGTGTGCGGGGCAAGTGTGGAAGGTCGCCTATTGTCATACAACACCATAGTTCCAATGCAGTCAATTGAGGCAACATTCCAACAGAACCTGGAAAACATCACAATACCCTGCAATTCATGAGCTTCAACTCCTTCAAGTTCCTTAAGTTACCCAATGAAGGTGGTGGCGTCGAGGAATTCACTGTTAACTCAAGGACTTCGATATCGCTTATATCTCTCCAATTGCAGTGAGCAATTCATATATATCTAAATAATTAATATTTAATTTGACCAAGGACTTTTGATGTGCCACACGCTGCAAATCTTCAATTCATTTAAAACTGGAAAAAATGATGTATTCAAGCGTCCTTATATTTCCCAGTGCTTTGTAGGAGATGGTTAAATTCAAGCATAAGTGTAAATCAAGATATTTAAGGATAACTAAATTCCAGCAAAGTGCCTTCACTATGGTCAAACCCTGGATTCAACAAACCATATCCAGTTCCATGTATGGAACTTCCAATATTGTGAAGTCCTATGCGCTAACGTTTCATACAGAACATTCACACCACTATTATGATAATCTTGGGGTTGTTCCAGACCGCCTCCCAGCACAATGCCTTCACAATGGTCGAATTCAAGTCTCGATGCCAGGAAGGAAGAGACACCAACCGTTTCTACCATTGGGATCAGAGTCTACAAGACAGATATCCACACACACAAAGAATGGTCTGAAGAAAGAATGATAAACAAAGACAGTATTCCACTGCGATTGTGTTTTAGGACATCTAGGCATGTAGAAAATGAAGCGCCAGACCAATATGACAACTGTTGGAGCCGCCTTTTACAAATGGTTGAAATATAATTCTTGCAATAAAAAATTTCCCCCGACATGCGAAGTGGCAATAGTTGTTATAGTCCTAAATCATCATCGCCTAACCATTAAGCAAGTCTATCACTTTTCTTTACCTCGTGCTTTTGCGCTTTGGGAGTTACAAGTTGCAAGGTTTCCAAACTTCGATATGCGAAGTCACGAGACGGCTTTGAAAGTCACCCGGGTTAGTGTCGGGGTAAGTCGCTTTAAACCATAGTCAAACACTGTCAAGATTTCACGACTCGGTAATCGCTCTTCCACAGAACTATACCTTCGTAGCCCCGAGTTGCGAAGTCACGATATTCTTTAAGCACTTAATGCAGATTACATTTTTTAAACTAAATCGCATCATCGCGATTTCGGGTTTTGGGGGCTCAAAGGGAAGGGGTGATTTCTCCCAATATGGCAAACGTCGAAAAAGGAGATTAAAGACTAAAACAAAACCTAATTAAAGGAGCTAAGTTGGATCAATAAATGCATTAATACAAATTTAATACGCACCGTCTATGGAGTAATTTTAAATGTCTTTGTGCTAATTTATGTTGCGACTCGTCAAAAAGTTATGGCATTTATTTGAGATACGACGAAGTGACAGATAAGGATATTGCTTTTACTGCTAAATATTTCATTAAAACGATTTGACCATTCTGTTCACAAGGACACTGGGGTTTTAAATGGCTAAGATAAAGGAGTTCTTTCTTTCATTATTTCAAATTTCATTTCTATTTTGCGCAAAGAAGCTTTTTCATCAGGCTAACTTTTGTCTGTATCTACATCTTTACTACAGGAGAGTTGAGTACATAGTCCTCTATCATGGCTTCATGAAAAGCGTCCAAGGCGATTGCTGAGAGTTCAAGGCAAGGCTCAGATACTGTTTCCGATACTTAACCCCAAAGTATTGATACCGTAAAAACCTGGTCATACGTCTCCGACATTCTTCAATCTGAATTGGTGGATTGTTCAGATGATTCCAGCGATAACGAGAAGGACGATTTGGCCACCAAACACAAAACCGTTGTTCAAGAGGAGATGCACAAAATAGCGGCAAGGCCACGACTCCTTCCCTATTATGATATGATCAGATGGGCACTAAACCATGTGGATATCCCAACCAGGACTATTATCAACGAGCAGTAGGTGACGATTGGGACTTTTCGACCTGAACATTTGCAGGAAATGTATCAACTATCACCCACGCCAAACTTCACGTACAATGTCGAGTTTTTGGAAGATTTCAAGCAGAAGGAATGCCAACAATACAACAGAAACTTGTCTGATCTGATCAAAGATTGGGTCTTGCAACCCTCGAAATTCAGGGTGGATGGTAACGAATTTTATTCAATCTCTTCCTTAGAACCACAATTTAGGTATATAGCAATGATGACTTGTAGGTTGTATAGGAGGGAGGACACCACACACTTTTACCTCCCGTGGGTGCCTCTAATTCACACAGTCGCTGAAGGTTTTTCCTTTGACTGGGCCAAATTGTTGTTAGACAGTCTAACCAGTCGGATTACTGAATATCGAGCATAGAAGGCGAATGGGAAAGCCGCCTCATTTTTCATGTCCACCTACATCATGGACGTTGTTTGTTTCATGATGCATTTCCCTCTAATGAGTTGGAGCTGGACTCCATCTGATGCTGAGCCTATCCATGTCTATCACTCAAAACATTGGGAGGATAAGGCCACATAATTCATATACGAGATTTTCAATTGGGTAATGGTACTGATGCATGTCTCCATCTTCGGTAACCCACTTCCCAGGATTTCAGATCGCATCGCCACCAACTTGAGTAGTGTGGTTGACTGGTATGTAGAAGCAGAAGTTTCATACATCAGGGTTTTCGGTGCCTCTGTGCCCCCACATGCTCTACCACTATTTATGCCGAATAGGCTGGTATGTCGCGAAATCACCAAGAAAACTGTGATCGGTGGCATAAGCAAAGATCTTAAAGGTTTTTTCGAAGAAGGTATGGCCGCTCTTCCCCATTCATTTGAATACATATTCTTTATTAGATTTCAGACACGCAAAAGCCGAGGCAGTGGCCTTAGAGGATATTAAATTGGTCCACATTGAGTTTAAGAAACACGACCCACACAAGGTCGTGGGTAATCACATGGCGAGTTGTGGCCTAAAAAGATATGAACATGAGCATTCGCCTCATGATGACACCTTCCGAGGGGTGAGATCTTATGTCGAGGTCCTAAGTCGGATTCAAACCCTGTCGCCCAAGGAGATGGTTGATTTCTTCAAATTTCAAGAACACCGGCGAAGGTGCCTTCCCCTAGTCTTACAGGGTAATAACCCACTGACTGTAGATGTACAGCAAACGGAAGCCATGGGCTCCAAAAATTTAGGACCTGACCAAGGGGAAAATCAGGAAAGGAAAAAGCAAACCGAGGACCCAAAACAGGAAGCCGAGATCCCCAACTCTCCAAGCAAGCCAGGCTTGGTTGTTACCTTGGGGAAATCATCGAAGGAAATCGCCAGTCCCATCTTTTCTGTCACTCCCCTACAGTCCACGAAGGGGATCCCCAGCGAGGGATGGATTTTCGGCGAAGAACTAATGCCTATTACTGTAGAAGAGTTGCCTTTGAACGAATTTTTCTTCGATAAGAAGAGAAAGGCTATTGTGAAGCAAGAGCTTTACCGAGAAGCGGGCACGGTATCCAAAAAATTCAAAATCCTAGCCGATGGAAAAGCCATGAAAAAGGAGGAATTCGCAACTTAGATAGCAGGGACGTTGGGGGATTTTGCTACAACCAACCAATACTACATCGGATCCCTAAAAGAACAATTAATGCGGAAGAACCGCTTGATCAGAACTTTAGAGGCTAAGCTAGCTACAATAGAAGTTGTTGTCAGAGATCAGGTGAACACAAGTCTAGAGCTAGTTAGAGCAGCCGATCAAAAAGAAATCGAGAAACTCAAATCCGATCTCGAACAAACACAGCTGTCAGCCCAGACCAGTCAGTCACAGATAAGCCAGCAAGAAGAATTAATAGGGAAGTTACATGCAAAGTTAAATTTCGCCGAGAGCTAGGTGATAGATATCGGGATATTCCAATCCCAAGCTATCGAAATCCGAAAAAGAGTGTCAGCAGCTCAGCAAGATTTACTCGCTAAAGTGGAAACCATTCAAAACCACTGCCAGATCATTGATCAAGTGCAAGAAGACATCTCTTTGAGAGAAAGAGAAGCTGGGGCGGCTCGGGTCGCTTTCCAAGAGGTTGTCATAGCCACGACAAAAAAGGAAATGGGCAGTAGTTCCAAGCTATCCATCCCAGAGCAAACCAGAGGTAACATCTTGTTGAAGGCGTGGGAGTGAAACATATTAGAGAGCAGAGAACGTGCTAAAGAGGTAAGAAACTCTTGTGAAGAAACCTTTAGCTTGATAGATGAAACTTTGTTGAGTCTCGATAAAGAAAGCAGCACTGGGACACTGGGCCAGATCGATATAGCCAAGCACCTGTTAAATATCAAGGAGAACGAGGAAAAAGAGTGGGTTGAAATATCACAGATCACCCAGACTGACATAGTCCAAGTGGATAAATGGTTAATAAAACCAAGTATACAGTTATGTTCTATCATCGCCGAAGACCGACAAGTGGGAGGAAGGTTGCCACGGTTAGCGAAGGATTGTTACACTTTCGAGGCAAACCACCAAGCAGAGCCTTCCAGGTTGATAGCCCAGTTGGTGGAGAGGTGTGTCACTTGCACCAAGGAGGCGAAAGGACAGGTTCTTGGTACCAAATAATGACAAGTGTCTGCCTATTCTATTTTTAGAACCCGAAGAGTAAAGAAAAGAAGGTGTTCCACCCGCATGAAAGATGACAAAGGAAAAGAAAGTGAAACGCTTGAACTTCTCACTTTGTAACCGAAAATTTCGGGAACGATTGAAATTCAAATGTTCAGAAGTTTGTATATATAGGCATTTTGAAGAAGGAAAGAGGGCTGGACCTTTTTGGCCGATTGTAATAGAGACTTTTTCGTTTGAAAATTAATACAAAGCAATCCGAAGATTCTTGATTCTGTCAAGACTGAGTTATGAGTTTGTTTCCTCTATTATCTTATATTCAATTTCATTTCACATATATATGTCTGATGAATGCTTCACTGCAATTTAGTATAACCTCTACTATGGTGATCAACTTTTAGACGTCTAATCATTTGCAGTTTTTCCTCTGTATCGGCTATCAGCAGGTACAAGACCTATGAATTTTTTTAGATCTTTATATTTTATGCTTCATCAAATTTCTTCTTGTCTTTTTCTTCTTTTGTTTACAGGGTGAGATTCTCCCTTGATAGGAGCCTCGCATTATAGACAACTTAATGTTTTCTCACATTTCTCACATGATTTATTAAAAATTAACTCAGTTACGGGAAAAGGCCTTTGGTTTGCATTCTATCTATGATTTCGGATTCGAGAGTACTCTTTTTACGATCCAAAATTTGAGGCAGCATCCTAAACCTCGAACTTTCCTTTAACTTTCCATGTTCCTCTATGATTGTTCCCGTTGCTAGATAACCCAATATTGAACCCGACTTGTTGGATCAAACCACCATCGCTCTGAACCTTTTCGACACCATACTTAAAACAACCACCACCCGAGTAGAACTAGAACGTTCATGGGCCGCCATTGAACGGGATATAAGCATCCAGGAACTTTTCGAAGCGAGACAGAGGCAACTTAGAAATTAGCATTAGCTTCCTTTCCCAAAGGTTGATCCTCCCCCTTTTTATCTTTCACACCACTTTCGGATGCCTAGACCCTGTACTTTCTAGCCTTAAGTATAGACTCTGGAACAACATCTTTCTGGCACCGTTGCCGAGGATCGAAGTTACGAAACCTTTTCCCTTGGAGAATGGCATTCTTAGTTCCTACCCTTTGATAGTGAACAAAGGGTGAACACCTTGTTAAGGCTAAACTTTCATCATTCACTTGGCGAATCCACATTTAAGTAAGCTGGCTTCCAGGTGAAGGAACACCAGACAAAACCCGAATGGTAAACAAACCACGCCCGTTTCCGATCCCGAAAAAATACTGAAAACAAAAGGTTCCCTTAAGCCGACCATTGTCGTCTACCAACTTAAGTACCCACAGCCCAAGGCTAAGAGTTCTTTTGAACCTTCAACTTCGCACAATTCCCCCCCTGAAACCATCAACCCAAATTTAGCTCTCCCTAAAGTTAAAAGTGAAATCCATCCGACAACCTTTGACGTACATAAAGGTGAAAATCCCGCAGTAAATTTATCAGCGGTCGATATCCCGCCGACCCTTCAGTTAGATTTCACGACCCTGCCTAGTCTCGAAGAGTATACCATATACTCAGATTCCAAGCCCGCAAATTCCCCTGATTACATCTCTTGCAAATTCGAGGAACCAAGCCCTCGCATCCCTTTTCATCTTTCTTCAGTTTTCTCGTCTCTCGAAGAAGCTAAGGATTCGCTTTTAGTGTTCCAGGACCCTCTTTATAACGTACCGTTTTCCCATCCTGTAGTACCGATGGCTACTGTCGGAGGAGGAGGTGGAGGGGTTTTAGGAGGGGGAGGTGGAGGGGCTCCAGGAGGAGGAGTGGGGGGATAAGGGCCGCCCCTGCCTCCCAGAGTTTTCGCTAAAGTAGCTGCAATATATGCACCTCTGGTCCTGCCTGTCCCTCTTCATGACCTTCCTGAAAACTACATGAAAAACTTACCTAAATTTACAGGGGAAGGGGACTTGACCACGACTGAACATATAAATTTCTTTGATCAGTTTGCAGATATCCTAGGTCTCGAACACAAAGACGTATACTCGAGGTTGTTCATCCAGACTTTCGAAGGATAGGTACGAACCTGGTTTCAAAGTCTACCCGCAGGTTTGATATTATCATATGATGCCCTAGAAGACTCTTTTCTTAGATAATGGGGCAAAAGGAAAGACCATTTGTATTATTTGACCGAGTTTGGGTCTTTAAAGAAAAAAAAATCGAAAACCATTATGGAATTCATTCAAAGATTTAACAAGTTATATAATAAGATCCCAGTCGAAGTTAAACCATTCCAACCTACAGCCAAGGTAACCTTTGTGGGAGCCTTCGAACCTGATTTCACGTTTCTTTTGAGAGAAAGGAGAGGGGCTACCCTGACCCGAATGCAAGATGATGTCGTAGAGATCGAATCTAACATGATGGCTTCTGGCAAATTGAAAACAAAGGTTGAAATGGGAAACCAAGAAACCAAACGTTTTAGGGAACAAGCGGGACCCTTAGGGCCTTGTAGATCCTCAGATGACAAAATCAATGATATGGCTAGGATAATCAAAGAGTTATCAAATAAGATTTCCAGAATGGAGCTAGATCAATCCAAGGCAGATCCTTTCGTGAAGAGGGAATTCAAAAGAAACCCCAATCCTCAAAATCAACAAAGACAGATTAAAAATGAAGACCAGAAAATTCAAACTCCTTTAAAAAATGAAAATTTTATAGGAGGAAACGACCTGCAAGATTTCGAGGACCTGGATGAAGATGTGACAAATTTGGGTGATGATTGCACACAACCTTACTTAACTAAAGAAGACTATGAAAAGTCCTTAAACACACTGCAACCGTCAAATAAAGACGTTGACATAAACAACACTGATGTTTCTGTTGATCAAGAAATAACCGATTCTATAATGGTCGAGGTCCAACCCAGGTACAACCTGAGGCCTAAAAACAAACCTACATCGACTCCTCAACCCAAGAAAATTCTCCCCAGAGGAGAAATATACCAGCCCGTCCCAAAAGAGACCGAGATACCTAATAGCAAAGTAAAAGAGGTAGATTCGTTGAATCCCAAAGTAAAGGAGGCTGAGACCCAAGCGAAAGAAACTAAGACAGTTGAAACACATATATCGGTATATAAACTTACGGGAAATAAATCAGCACAAACAAATAAGTTAGAAAAGAAGGAGTCTGAGGTTTCAACCAGAGAAACGGACAAAGGTAGTGGAGGTTTCAGCCTTGAAAATGAGATAAATAAGATCAAAATACCAATCCCCCTGGTCGAATTAGCAAAAAATCATGTGTATCGAAAGCAGATAACCAAAATGATAGGTTTTTCAGATCTAGAAAGTCACTCTGACGTGATAAAATTGGAAGATGATAAGCCTAATATCACTTTTGGTCCACATTTCGAGGGTGCCAGAGACAACGTCGCTCCCTTCTATATTACCCTAAATGTGCATGATCGACTGCTGCATAACTGCATGCTAGACTCCGGGGCCTCGCATAATGTGATGCCCAAGTCTATTATGGACAGACTAGGCCTTGAGATCACCAGGCCTTATGGAGATCTCTACTCTTTCAATTCAAGAAGAGTTAAGTGCATGGGTATGATAAAAGATTTAGTAGTCACCCTTGCACAGGTCCCGGTGAAAAGTGTCCTGATGGATGTAGTTATCGCCAATATACCTCCGAAGTATGGTTTACTGCTATCTAGGTCATGGGGAGACAAACTTGGGGGGTCTCTTCAACTAGATATGACCTATGCCACGATTCTTGTGTTTGGTGGACAATTTACTCGACTCTACAGGGAAACGAGGCTAGCATACACAGTGAGCAACCCACAAAATCCTAACAATTTTCCTGTTTATGTTGCCGATCAAGATCTAGGAAATTGTATTTTGTCTTTTGATGATGGGGTAAATAGTTGTACAGAAGAGAATTACATAGATGAAAATGAATCAGGAAAGATAGACGAAAATTTGTATAACACTGGAATTTGGAGAATGTTTTTTGACGATGCCATGTCATATGAAGGAGCAGGTGCAGGAGTACTGTTTGTAGCACCTGAAACTGAATTTATTATTCCTTTCTCTTACAGGTTTCAGTGGGATATAGACTGTACCAATAACGTATGCGAGTATGAGGCCTTAGTCTTAGGATTAGAAGCTGCCAGGAAGCTGAACATAAAGAACCTAGAAGTATATGGAGATGCAGAGTTGATAGTGAAGCAGATAAACGGGCAATACCAGGCCAAACACCCAAGATTGAGATATTACAGGAATTGCGCCTGGGATTTAATGGAAAATTTCTTTTCATCAGTAAATGTTCATTTCATCCCACGCGCCAAAAACCTGCATGTTGATTCGTTAGCCAAAGCAGCTTCAACTTTCGTACCCCCTACCACTTTCAAATTAAAATACCACATAGAGGTAAGGCACAAACCATCCATACCAAATAACATACAACACTGGCAGGTCTTCGAGGATGACGAATAGATTAGAAAGTTCCTGGAAATGGTGGGGATTTCTCCAAAACCCACATTGACCAGGAGAACCAAAACGATCATGCCTGGATCATGCAAGAGGGAGAGGAGCCTCAAGAGTTCCGAGAGAAAATTCCTAATCATCGCTTGTTGGTTTTAAAGAACAATCAGATTCTGAAGGGACTGATCCCTCTGGAGAGACTTTTCGACCAAAATGATATGCCTTTAAAATCTTCTTTGCAACCCCAACCAGAAGAGGTTGAAGACTGCGACATAGGGACCAAAGAGGAGTCTAGGGTAGTAAAAATATCAAAGTACCTTCCTCCCGAGGTAAAAAGCAAGTATAAAGACTTACTCGAGCGGTACAAAGATGTTTTCGCTTGGTCATATGAAGAGCTGAGAACCTATGACACCACTGTGATTGAACATAAGATACCCCTAAAGCCTGGTGTCAAACCCTTTAGACAAAAACTCAGACAAATCAATCCTACTTTATTGCCCATGCTCGAAAGGGAAGTCAAAAAGCTCCTGGATGCAAAAATAATCGTACCACTGAGATACTCCGATTGGGTAGCAAACCTGGTCCCAGTTAGAAAGAAAAGCGTGGAAATTAGATTGTGTGTTGATTTTAGAAATCTAAATAAGTCCTCCCTCAAAGACAATTACCCTCTACCCAAAATGGATCACATTTTAGAAAAAGTAGTTGGGGCAAATAGGATGTCGATGATCGACGGGGTTTTCGGGTACAATCAAATTGCCGTCAATGAACACAATAAAGAAAAAACAGCCTTCAACACCCCTTAGGGTACATTTATGTATGATAAGATGCCTTTTGGTTTAATGAATGTAGGTGCTACTTTCCAACGTGCTATGGATATCGCTTTCATTGGCGAAAGGGACAAATTTGTGGTTATCTATCTTGATGATCTAACCGTTTTTTCTAAATCTGATGAAGATCATCTAATACATCTCAAGCAAACGTTTGAGAAATGCCATAGGTTTGGTTTGTCTTTAAACCCCAAAAAGTCTCACTTTGCTATGCAAGAAGGTAAACTATTGGGCCATATTGTGTCTCGAGATGGAATTAAAATTGATCCTAAAAGAGTTGAAGCTATAGACACAATAAATATCCCTAGGAATGTAAAAGAGATTCAATCATTCTTAGGAAAAATAATTTTTTTGAGGAGATTTATCCCAAACTTTGTTGAAATCGTGAAGTTGATCACAAATATGCTAAAGAAAAACAACGAAGTGAAATGGACAGTAGAAGCCAAAACATCGTTTGCACGCATCAAGAAGGTTATAAGCGAGGCACCCGTACTAGAAAGCCCTGATTATCTAAAGGATTTTCTTATTTTCTCGTTCGCCTCCGAACACACACTTGTCGCGATACTCCTCCAGAAAAATGAAGAAGGTTTCGAGCAACCGATAGCCTTTTTTAGCAAAAGTCTTAGAGACGTTGAACTCATATATGATATAATGGAAAAACAAGCATATGCTATGGTGAAGACGTTAAAGGCTTTCAGAACCTATGTGTTGCATTCCAAGGTAATTGTGTACGTACCCACCAGCTCCGTAAAAGACATTTTGGTTCAGTCCGACAATGATGGAAAAAGAGGACGGTGGCTTGCCAAAATTCAAGAATTCGACTTGGAGATAAAACCAACGAGACTAGTAAAGGGACATGGTTTGGCTAAACTCTTAGCTGAATCAAATTTCAGAGATCTCGGAATAAATGGCCTACAGGGAGGTGAAGAGTGTGTGGACATGAATGAGCTCGATGAACAAATAACTAAAATCAGAATCGAAGAGAAGTTTGCTTCATCAGATTGGTACAAAGACATAGCATCCTACCTGTTGACCTTGAAGTGCCCAAGTGACTTACCCCCATCTAAAGCCAGAACGTTGAAGCTGCATGCGGTCAAGTACTGTATATCCGAAAGCCAATTGTATTGGAAGGACCCAGTTGGTTTCCTGTTGGTTTGTTTGGTTGAATCAGAAACAGAGAAGGTCATAAGCCAATTTCATGAAGGAGTGCGTGGAGGACATCACGCCTGGAGGGAAACGGCTTATAAGATCCTGAGGGCAGGATATCATTGGCCCAAACTTTTCTTAGACGTCAACGCCAAGGTTCGAGCCTACAACCCTTGCCAATTGTTTGCAGGCAAACATAAACTCCCAGTGATGTCGTTGGTTTCGGTCAAAACGAAAGCCCCTTTTCAGCGATGGGGGTTAGATTTTATAGGCGAAATTAATCCTCATTCTAGCGCTCAACATAAATGGATCCTAACTGCTACAAATTACTTCACCAAATGGGTGTAGGTTATTCCAACTAGAAGGGCTACGAATTCGGTGATAATAGATTTCTTAGAAGAGAACATTTTGTCTAGATTCGGCTGCCCTCGAAAGATAGTCACAGATAACGCCCAAGCCTTTAAATCTATGGCTATGGTCAATTTTTGCCAAAAGTACAATATCGTGCTTGGTCATTCCACGACATATTACCCCCAGGGAAATGGGTTGGCTGAGTCTTCAAACAAGAGCCTAATCAATATAATTAAGAAAGTGTTGAGCGAAAACAAAAAATCTTGGCATGTGCATTTGAAATACGCTTTGTGGGCAAATCGGATAGGCACAAAAAAGTCTATCGACACTTCTCCTTTCCAAATGGTGTACGGGACCGACGTAGTATTACCTATAAATCTAGCGCTTCCCGTAACGAAATTTTGGCAAGATGAGAAAGAAGAACCAAATAATGTCACAAGAAGAATAAACCAGTTGATTGAAGTCCAACAACACAGGGCCGAAGTGGACGAAAGGTTGCAGAAATACCAGGACAACATGAAAGCGCTATTCAATCGTAAGGCCAAAGACAGAGAATTTCTCCCCGAAGATTTGGTTTTAAAATGGGATGCTAGGAAGGAAGACTCAGCAAAACATGGTAAATTCGATCACATCTGATATGGACCGTTCAAGGTTACAACTCTTGAAGGAAAAAATTTGTTTCTGTTAGAGAATTTGGACAGTAAAATCCTCAACGCCCCTGTCAATGGGCCTTATTTAAAACACTATATGCAATAATTGGTTTCCAAAATTCCCACTGTATATACCGATTTATTTTTTCTTTTTTATTTCATAATTTTCTTTGGTAAGTCTACTTTCATCCAAAATAAAATAGGTCAATGTTTTTCTAGAAGTAGGGATACGAAATTTTCAATGCATTCAGTTCTTTTAAAGCCCTGATACTCTTCGTGTTATTCCCTTACAGGATCCCGGCTTGCAGCCCAAACAAGCAAAAGGAGCAAACAGATGGTCATATATCAAAAGATAAATTCGCCGAAAACAGGTGATAGAAAAGATTTTTCGTTATTTCAAGAGAGAACGAAAATGGTAAGGCAAAGGTGTGAATTCTGGAGAAGTCTATTTTCAAACGAAGGTCTCTAAAGTGTTGTGATGATCTCGTAAGTGTGATATGTCATTAAAAGAACGAGTTCTTACTCTGTGTCCTAAGAGTTTCACCTAGATAAAGATAAGAGGTAATGAAAATAAGCAGAGAGAGTAAAGCGTCTCCGAGAAAGGGTTCCAAGAGTTGGGTTTAATCCATGACCCCTGTTTTTTGATTTCCAGGTCTTTCTTCGTCGCCCCTTTCTACCCTCGGTTTTGCCTTCTTAAAAAACCAAGCCTCTTTCTGGGTTTCCCACAGAGGGAGAAGATATTATGTTTTAGCTTTAGAAGCTGGAAAACAGATCTTAAAAGGTAAGCAAGTCCTCATAACTCCTCACTCTCCGACTAAACAAAGTTATGCTTAGGTTGATCCTGACTCTCCTAGGTTTCTTAATAGTTTTCTAAGGGTTGAGGCTTGCTCGAAGGAAGGCCCCTAGAAGTAATCTTTCCCATTTTCCCTGCAGGCTAAGGTGCTTTGAAAGTTAAGAGAAGGTTGGTCCGGGGTAATCAAAGCAAGTTGACAGACCTCCACTGCAAATTTTACATAGGTATCATCCCTGGTATACTTGGTACAACTGATTGCCCCCACTTTGTGTTCAAAAAGTAAAATATAAGACAGATGGTGAAAGGAAATTCATATTTGATTGCCCCCATTTAGTCCAAGAAGACAATGAAAGGAAATTCATAAATGATTGCCCTCATCTCAGCATTTAAATGCATAATTATGATTCAAAGTGGTGAAAGGAAATTCAGTAAAAAGGGACAAATAACTTCACCGGGGTACTGAACAGGCTCGCTGGCAGTGAAGCAATATCTGAGGTATCTATAAGGCTGTCATACGTAAATTTCACTCTACTCTGGTTACCAGCCTTTTCAAAACCGGATCTGCATCCCAAGTGCAGACAGGGCTCCCCAATTAAAAGCATGAAATTTACTTCGTTTTATGCAAGCCAAAAGCCACAAGATCTGTTGGATTTCCTAGGATTGTTTTGATCATCTTAAAGAAGACCTAAATTCAGTAGCGAGAAGGAGAAGGTCATGAATGGGGCTGCAGCTGAGTTTACAATGCATGGGAGTTTTGAAAAGCTTTTCAGAAGTAAAGACGAAATCTATTTTTCCCTCTGTATCCCCTTCCTAAGCAAGTTTCGTAGAAAAAATCCTTTGACTCCATTTACCCAATACAGACACGTGGTACATTGTTCTTCCCGTCTCGCAGGAAGACGGGATCCCTAGTTGGAGCCTATGTTGGAGCCGCCTTTTACAAATGGTTGAAATATAATTCTTGTAATCAAAAATATCCCCCGACATGCGAAGTGGCGATAGTCGTTATAGTCCTAAATCATCATCACCTAACCATTAAGCAAGTCTATCACTTTTTTTACCTCGCGCTTTCGCGCTTTGGGAGTTACAAGTTGCAAGGTTTCCAAACTCCGATATGCGAAGTTGCGAGACGACTTTGAAAGTCACCCGGGTTAGTGTCGGGGGTAAGTTGCTTTAAACCATAGTCAAACATTGTCGGGGTTTCGCAACTCGGCAATCGCTCTTCCAAAGAACTATACCTTCATAGCCCCGAGTCGCGAAGTCGCGATATTCTTTAAGCACTTAATGCAGATTACGTTTTTTAAACTAAATCGCATCATCGCGATTTCAGGTTTTGGGGGCTCAAAGTGAAGGGGTGATTTCTCCCGATACGACAAACGCCGAAAAAAGAGATTAAAGACTAAAACAAAACCTAATTAAAGGAGTTAAGCCGGATCAATAAATGCATTAATACAAATTTAATACGCACCGTCTGCAGAGTAATTTTAAATGTCTTTGTGCTAATTTATGTTGTGACTCGTCAAACAGTTATGGCATTTATTTGAGATACAACGAAGTGACAAATAAGGATATTGCTTTTACTGCTAAATCTTTCATTAAAACGATTTGACCATTCTGTTCAAGAGGACACCGGGGTTTTAAATGGCTAAGATAAAGGAGTTCTTTCTTTCATTATTTCAAATTTCATTTCTATTTTGCGCAAAGAAGCTTTTTCATCAAGCTAACTTTTGTCTGTATCTACATCTTTACTACAGGAGAGCTGAGTACAGAGTCCTCTATCATCGCTCCATGAAAAGCGTCCAAGGCGATTGCTGAGAGTTCAGGGCAAGGCTTAGATATTGTTTCTGATACTTCACCCCGAAGTATTGATACCGTCAAAACCTGGTCATACGTCTCCGACATTCTTCAGTACCTGGTCATACGTCTCAGACATTCTTCAGTCCAAATTGGTGGATTGTTCAGATGATTCCAGCGATAACGAGAAGGACAATTTGGCCACCAAATACAAAATTGCCATTCAAGCGGAGATGCACAAAATAGCGGCAAGGCCACGGCTCCTTCCCTATTATGATATGATCAGATGGGCACTAGACCATGTGGCTATCCCGACCAGGACTATTATCAGCGAGCAACAGGTGACGATTGGGAATTTTCGACCTGAACATTTGTAGGCAATGTATCAATTGTCACCCACGCCAAACTTCGCGTACAATGCCGAGTTTCTGGAAGATTTCAAGCGGAAGGAATGCCAACAATACGACAGAAACTTGTCTGATCTGATCAAAGATTGGGTCTCGCACCCTGCAAAATTCAGGGCGGATGGTAACAGAGTTTATTCAATCTCTTCCTTAGAACCACAATTTAGGTATATAGCAATGATGACTTGTAGGTTGTACGGGAGGGAGGACACCGCACACTTTTACCTCCCGTGGGTGCCTCTGATTCACACAGTTGCTGAAGGTTTTTCCTTCGACTGGGCCAAACTGTTGTCAGACAGTCTAACCAGTCGGATTACTGAATATCGAGCGCAAAAGGGGCATGGGAAAGCCGCCTCATTTTTCATGTCTGCCTACATCATGGACGTTGTTTGTTTCATGACGCCTTTCCCTCTAATGAGCTGGAGCTGGACTTCATCTGATGCTGAGCCTATCCATGTCTATCACTCAAAACTTTGAGAGGATAAGGCCACATAATTCATATACGAGATTTTCAATTGGGTAATGGTACCGATGCATGTCTCCATCTTAGGTAACCCACCGCCCAGGATTTCAGATAACATCGCCACCAACTTGAGTAGTGTGGCTGACTGGTATGTAGAAGCAGAATTTTCATACATCAGGGTTTTCGCCGCCTCTGTGCCCCCGTATGCTCTACCACTATTTATGTCGGATAGGCTGGTATGTCCCGAAATCGCCAGGCAAACCGTGATCGGTGGCATAAGCAAAGAGCTTAAAGGTTTTTTCGAAGAAGGTATGGCCGCCCTTCCCCATTCATTTGAATACGTATTCTTTATTAGATTTTGGACACGCAAAAGTCGAGGCAGCGACCTTAGAGGATATTAAATTGGTCTACTTTGAGTTTAAGAAGCACGACCCACACAAGGTCGTGGGTAATCACATGGCGAGTTGTGGCCTAAAAAGATATGAACATGAGCATTTGCCTCATGATGACATATTCCGAGGGGCGAGATCTTATGTCGAGGTCCTAACTCGGATTCAAACCCTGTCACCCGAGGAGATGGTCGATTTCTTCAAATTTCAAGAACACCGGCGAAGCTGCCTTCCCCCAGTCTTACAGGGTAAGAACCCACTGACTGTAGATGTATAGCAAACAGAAGCCAAGGGCTCCAAAGATTTAGGACCTGACCAAGGGGAAAATCAGAAAAGGAAAAAGCAAACCGGGGACCCGAAACAGGAAGCCGAGATCCCCAACTCTCCAAGCAAGCTAGCCTCAGTTGTTACCCCAGGGAAATTATCCAAGGAAATCGGCAGTCCCATTGTTTCTGTCACTCCCCTACAGTCCACGAAGGGGATCCCCGGTGAGGGATGGATTTTCGGCGAAGAACTAACGCCTATTAGTGTAGAAGAGTTGCCTCCGAATGATTTTTTCTTCGATAAGAAGAGAAAGGTCGTTGTGAAGCAAGTGCTTTACCGAGAAGCAAGCACGGTAGCCAAAAAATTCAAAATCCTAGTCGATGGAAAAGCCATGAAAAAGGAGGAATTCACAACTCAGATAGCAGGGACGTTGGGGGCTTTTGCTACAACCAACCAATACTCTGTCGGATCCCTAAAAGAACAATTAATGCGGAAGAACCGCTTGATTGGAACTTTGAAGGCTAAGCTAGCTACAACAGAAGCTACTATCAGAGATCATGTGAACACAGGTCTGGAGCTAGTCAGAGCAGCTGATCAAAAATAAATCGAGCGGCTCAAATCCGATCTCAAACAAACACAGCTGTCAGCCTAGACCAGTCAATCATAGATAAGCCAACAAGAAAAATTGATAGGGCAGTTACAGGCAAAATTAAATTTCGCCGAGAGCCAGGTGATAGATATCGGGATATTCCAATCCCAAGCTATCGAAATCCAAAAAAGAGTGTCAACAACTCAACAAGATTTACTTGCTAAAGTGGAAACCATTCAAAACCACTGCCAGATCATTGATCAAGTGTTGGAAGACATCTCTTTGAGAGAAAGAGAAGCTGGGGCGGCTCAGGTCGCTTTCCAAGAGGTTGTCATAGCCACGACAAAAAAGGAAATGGGCAGTAGTTCCAAGCTCTCCATCCCAGAGCAGACCAGAGGTAACATCTTGCTGAAGGCGTGGGAGCGAAACATATCAGAGAGCAAAGAACACGCTAAAGAGGTAAGAAACTCTTGTGAAGAAACCTTCAACTTGATAGATGAAAGTTTGTTGAGTCTCGATAATAAAAGCAATGTTGGGGCACTAGGCCAGATCGATATAGCCAAGCACCTGCTAAATATCAAGGAGAACGAGGAAAAAGAGCGGGTTGAAATATCACAGATCAGCTAGACTGACATAGTCCAAGTGGATAAATGGTTAATAAAACCAAGTATACAGTTATGTTCTATCATCGTCGAAGACCAACAAGTGGGAGGAAGGTTGCCACAGTTAGCGAAGGATTGTTACACTTTCGAGGCAAACCACCAAGCAGAGCCTTCCAGGTTGATAGCCCAGTTGGTGGAGAGGTGCGTCACTTGCACCAAGCATGCGAAAGGACAGGTTCCCGGTACCAAATAATGACAAGTGTCTACCTGTTCTATTTTTAGAACTCGAAGAGTAAAGAAAAGAAGGTGTTCCACCCACATGAAAGATGACAAAGGCAAAGAAAGCGAAACGAGATATAAACATCCAGGAACTTTTGGAAGCAAGACAGAGGCAACTTAGAAATCAACATTAGCTTCCTTTCTCGAAGGTTGATCCTCCCCCTTTTTATCTTTCACACCACTTTCGGATGCCTAGACCTTGTACTTTCTAACCTTAAGTACAGACTTTGGAACAACAACTATAATCCTTAGTTGTATCAAACCAAACCTGGTAGCATATATGTGTAAAAGTTAATAATAAATTAAATGTTTAATATCAAGTAAGTTTGTTAATTACCTAAACACAATCAAATGTCAAGTAAGTTTGTGAATTACCTAAACACAATCAAATCACTATAATCAAATAATTAAACAATAATTTCTTAACATTGAAAAAGTAAACATGTTAAATGCGATCCACTTCCTAAATATTTAATCACTTCCGTATGATGGTGCATGTTGGTATATACCAAACATAAAATTCAAGAACACTCATAGTGAGACTGGACGAAGCAATTACAATCCGCTCAGCTTCATCTTCATCTCCTTCTTTGCGCTCTAGGGTTTATTATAATTATAATGGACGAGCATGAGGAGGTTTCCGAATTGCCAGAGTTGCTTGACGATTTGAAACACAAAATATTGATGTGGCTTCCAGTGGAATGTATCTGTAGATTTCGCAGCGTATGCAAGGAGTGGAATGCTCTCCTTTCATCAACCAAATTCATAATAACTAAATGGGGAGAGGCGCCTTCCAACAGTACGCCATGGCTGGTTGTGCAAAATGCCCAATCCAAAATGCCTAATTGTTTGCTTTACTGCTTCTTCACCCAGAGATGGAAGAAGAGCTCTTCCATCTCCCTTTCCTTCCTGAAAGAAAAGGAAATACATATTGATTGTCATGGATCTGCAGCATGTTCTTAGTGGGCATTTTTCCTAGATTTGTTGTTTCCAATCCTCTCACAAAAACGTCCTTAAAACTCCCCCCCATGTCATCCATATGGTCGATTAGAGGCATGGGCATTATGGAAGGGGAGGACGACAGTCGAGGGACATACAAAGTGGTGGCGGTGGGTCGACCGCGTGATCAGAAAGGCGATATAGTGGAAATCTATGATTCCACCGTCAAGTCATGGAGTATTGCAGGACACATGCCCGAGGATTTGTGGATAGTGCGGGCACATATGGGAATGGAGATGGTTTTTTGTGATGGTGCTTTCTGTTGTTTGGCGATCATTAGAGGCGGCTGGGGCATAATGGGTTTCAACATCAGAAATGGGACTTTCGTTTCTGCACCCTTGCCAGAGATGGCTAAGAAAAAACACATTTCCCTTACCTGCTATCCTGTGGGTCGCGGGTTCTAGTTACAGGTTGCAAGGTCAAAGACGGGGAGGGGCTTTTGCAGGAGGTCATTATATGGGAGTTTGAAAAGGTGAAGCCGGACGACTCCTCTTCTTCATCATCATGGTGGAAAGAGATCGCCAGAATGCCTCCATCCTTGTGCGGGGATGTTAACAGGATTTTGTATGAGATTGACAGCTCTATGGATTGCCCGTTTATGAGCTGCATAGGAGTTGGGGATTGCGCCTGCTTTATCCTCAATGGATGTATGAGGGTGATGGAGGCGGTATCTTACAGCCTAAGTGAAAAGACATGGAGTCGGCTTCCCAGTTGTCCTTTAGATAAGGAAGGGTATGTGAGAGTTATGGCATTTGGCCCTAGGCCTGACATGAAGGTCGGGTGAAGCATCCTATGCATGTCTGTTTATCTCTCTCTATCTCTTGCCTTGTCTTTTTCTTTGTTTCTGGTTATCTGTAAGATTGCTCTTGTACAGGTTGAATAGATGTAGCAACAGGTCTTGTAATCTGAGGGTATGGATTTTCAGAAATATTAAAATGTTGAAGAAATTAATTTAAAATTTGACCATTCTTAGTAATCCAGTGATACGGTGTTGATAGGATCTTGAAAGTGGTTAAGATTAAGCCATAATCCTCTTGGAAACTCAAATTATTTCCAAAATTATCACGATAATATCTTTACTATTATCATGTCTTTTGAAACATTAAGACGTGTGTTCGAACTTCCTCCATCTCCCGTGTCTAGAGTTGTAGGCTTGGGTTTGCAATGGCTTTAGGGCTATAATATTGATACTTGCTTGTTGGGCATGATTTGATCGAGCAATAAAAATATACAAAACTTGTTAGCATTTGTCATTTTGGCCACTTAAACTAAGTACTTGAGGATCTTGTTCCTGGTTCTATCTCTTTGATGTTTTCACATAACGCTTTATTGATACAAATAATGACAACATCTAACATGTATCTTAAATTGCAATTGATCCGTAATTGATTAGTTTATGGCCTATTAGATTCATCAACATAGATCCTATGTTGAGTAGTTAATTCTTTCTTTGTGTTTAATTTCCACTGTGCAACTAACTGTACTTGTGTATTCAAGACAAAGAACCCAATGCATGAAATCCACAAACACATATAGTGTAGTCACAAAGATTAATTCTAGAGAAGCTTGACTTGGGAAAACTCTAGCACGAAATGACTTGCTTGGCTCTTTATTACTTTCAGGGCAAATTACAGTTTACAAAGACTCAACTAGAGCTTCTACTACTATGTCCAATTTTAATGACTACAAGGATGAATGCCTCCTTTGCTTTACTTTGGTCTACTCCATGACTAGAATGGTGGCCGCCTCAAAATCTCTCCCCCTTTGCACTTGTTATCATAAGATCTAGCACCCTTTTGCAAAGCCTATCAGAAGGTGCAAGACAAGTGTGACTTTTGGTAGTACTTGCCTTTGTCACCTTAGCAATTACTTCCCTCGTTTTAGTGAAGGATGAAATCCAACACAAGGGAGGCTTCCCTAGCAATCTCAACAAATCCTATAGCAAGAAAAGTCAAGTCTACGGCCTCCTATATTGGTTACTTAGGTCAAGATTGTCAAAGCGAGTATGAGGTGGTTTAGTGAACTAGCTTTCGGATTTGCAAGTATGAAGTAACCAGGACAATAAACGATATTAGCAAGTTAAAACAAGTTAAAGATATGCCCCAAGCACTACAAATCAAGAAGAAAGCTAAAGCTGTTATAAAACTTGTATTTACAATGGTTACTTCAGCAATATGACAAGTTACAACAGCAGAAATATAACAGACCTTAGAACAAGTTATCATGCAATGAAAGAGGGCTGAAAATGCAAGCTAAAACTAGGGTTTTAGATAACAAATGCTTGCTGAAATGTAAATGGCATGAAACAAGTTCAAACATCCAAGACGTCAAACCCTAGTTGGCTGAAAATTACAACAGCAATACAATAAATGATGTCAAGGTATGTTCCAAGGTGCAAGATGCCAACAACCCTAGAGGTTAGGTTAGAAAATGGTTGGAAGTTACTATAAAAGTAGGGTTGAAAACTTACTAGGAGAAAGAGTGACTAGTGTTGTCTAGTTTCCTTGGGCATATGGAGTCAAAACTTGTACTTCCTTGGAGAGCAAAGGCAAAAGAAAAACCTAAGAACTAAACCCTATGGTAGTCCATTACAAACCCTAGGTATTAATCCTTTAGGATGGCAAATCAAGGTAGTCCACTACAAACCCTAAGAGGCCATCATATGTCTTCTAGCAACCTTTAGCAAGAGATCAAAATGGATCTTGGGTAAAACCCTAGGGTAGTCCACTACAAACCCTATAACTTAACCTACAAGAATAGAACTAGGGTAGTCAACTACAAACCCTAGAAATATCCTTATGTCCTTTAACAAGCTTCAACAAAATGATTACAAGGGAAGGTAGTCCACTACAAACCTTCCTAGGGTTCCAAGACAAGGTTTATTCAAGAAAAATACAAGATAGCATGCAATATCACCACTTTGATAAGACATTCACTTAATACATCAAGAAATAGACCATCAAAGACTTAGAAAGAGCACTTACTAGGTAACTCAATGAGCATCCACGAAACCCTAAGAGCAAAATCATCCACAAAACTTGAAAAGCATCCACAAGATCATCTCCAAGATAAGGCGCATAAGTCATCCATAGTGAAAGAGAAAGATAGAAGACAATATAGTGATGATTCTCCACAAGTTGAGTTATGATTTACAAGATGTAGCACTGCCTCTATATATATGAGGTAACCAAGTGCTATATCCCTCTATGAAGCCCCTAAAATATGAAAATCCATGATATATATTATAAGGTGGATAGGTCTTAGGTCAATTGCCTAAAATGCTCTAAAATAAAGATACAATGCTAAAACATCAAAACGTCCTCTTTAAAAGCCACACTTGTGGGTGTAAGAGGCTCCAAGAAGGTGATGTCATCCTCTAATGGGGTACAAGAGCCTCCAAAAGTCATGTCTCTCCCCAAAAGGTGCAAAGTATCGTCAAAGGTAATGCCTCTTCATCAAGAAGGTTGCATCCCCTCATCCAAAGGTGCCAACTCATCATCATAAATGCTAGGTCAGCTCAAGCAAGCATCAAATCACCCTCAAGCATGACATCATCCTCTAGATATGCAACGTCCAAGGTGAAAGTGACAACGTCATCAAGGATGAGGGCTCCATCACCTCTCCAAAGAGGTAAACCATCATCATCTCATGCCACATCATCAACCCAAGCTATAACGTTCTCAAAGGGTGCATGGTGTCATCAGGGGCTCTAGGTGGCATGTCAAGTTGTATATGCAACGTCCTAGGTATAGGAGGTGTCGGAGGGTGTGAAAGGGCATGCCAAGTCACCATGCAACTCAACGCTCATCATCAAGGCTCCAACGTCCTCCATATAGTGTGCAACGTCCAAGGTAGAATCATCAAAATGTCCTCCATAGGACCTTATCAAGCAAGGGCTCATAGAATCATGTAAGGCCAACCATTATGGATACAATAGCCATTAGGATCATAAAAAGTAAGCCACAATTTAATACAAAAGCCATGTAAGCAATTCACATTAGGTATCTTCTTCAAACTTCACACTAACTTAAGACTTTATGCAATTTGCCAAGTTTAGGTATGGGAGGACCATCACAAGACCCCATTACGGGTGCCAGTACCCAAGTAGAGGAGTAATTCCCAAGAAATCCATCAAAGTGTAAGTATGAGTGAATGATATGACATGGGGTTTACTTCATGGTCATGGTGTCATTGACATGCAAGGCCATGTGTGAGGTTCATCTCCATGAGCACCTTTGTAAAGGGAGTGCTTGGTGCATTGAGTTACCCTTTCCTTAGCAATATTTCTTTCCACCCCTATTCTTGCCTTTTGATATTCAGTAATTGCTTTGCAAGACACTTTTTAGGTTTATACATTTATTTTGTTGGGATTTAATTAAGTCCTTTTAATTTGATATGCATTCAGTGCATTAGGACTCGGGGTGATGGCCTCATAGTGAAGGGGTAGAGCTCAAGATGATCTTTGACTTTTGATTTATCATTTGCATCCCATTTCATTTTCCATTATTTTACCAGTTGCATCAACCTCAGGCATTCAAGCCCCTTCTTCTCGTAGGAGGATGAAGGTACGAACCTTTTTGGGATACATGTAACAAGTTAACAACCATTTCTAGAAGATAGGATAATGTAAGGAATCAAGATGAAAAATGTCAAGTATGGAAGGGAATGGTACGTTACTCGTATCAAGGCCTCCTAGTAGTACCCATGTTTCTCAAGAGTGACAACACTTGACTAGAGCACATATGATGGCCACCAAGGCGAAACAAGGCAAAAAGCATAACTTCCAAGCATCATGATCCATTATCTGACTTCAACCCATGATCCTCACCTAAATGCCTAATGCATTAAATGTGACACTTTGTATGAAATAATGACTAATGTACCTCATGTGTGTTGGACCACCATCATCGAATGAACCTGTTGATCAAGTGAATGAGTTGAGCAATGATGAGGGGGGAGGCATATGCGGCACTGTTGTCTATGGACAATGTTGATCATCCTCTTTGGGATCACTATTTGCAATGTGGATCATGGATAATGATCTCCTCTAGTTACCCCTAGGTGAAAGGGGGTAACAACGCATATCTTTGCAAATGATGGGTGCTCTAGTCGACCAATGAGCACTACCTTTCCCTTATACAGAATTGTCGAACAAATCTGGTAAAGGTGCTAAGAACCCACTAATTGAAGAACCATTGTTGACCGACTATTGAACCCCTTTCCTTTTGTTTGTTAGTCTATTTATCTCCTTCCTTACTGGAAGGCCAAGTAGCCCAATAATCAATTGCATAAGCTCTAAAGGTTGTAATTGTCTATGCCCATATGGCATCAATGTGGACATTGGTGTTCCCCATTGTCTTGGGGTCTCCTGTTCTCGAGCAATTTCATCCATGTGGCTAAGATGCCACACATCCTCCATGTAATTCAACTTCCTAGTTTGTCAAGTTTGGACCACATGCTTGGTAAGTATTTTGGGTCTAGATCAACTAGTAGAATTAACAGTGGAAAACCGACTTCCATGCTACCAAAGTTGAGGTGTACAAGTTGTTGGTCAATGGAATGATTCAATAAGATGTGTGGGATGGATTGACACTTCCTCCACACACTCATCTTGCCTCCTAATCACCTCTAGATTCAAAGCCTAGACACCTAATGGTCCAAGAAAATGCAGTCAACTTTGTAGTCATGGTCTAGTGCCTACTCGAAGGTCATGATGTGGTGGTTGACTACCCTTCCACCTCTATACTCCCTTTTCGAAATTCTATGAGTTGTTTGCGACTTCATGGATTTGTTGCCCTATATTTCAGCCTTGGTTGGAAGAGCTTTTCATATGTCAAGCCATTTGGATTCTGTTGATGATTCATTTCGAATCACACCTCCCCAATGGGAGGCTTTTGGTCCCTAAAAGTGACCAATGAGAGATGAGGAAACAAGTTTGTGTCTTTGCTTCTCTCATACCATTTTACCTACTTGGTGATTGTCCTTTGAGTTCAATCTGCCATAGTTCATGCGGCCCTCTTCAAGTATCTCAGACCTTCTTCTACAACATTGTATCCTCCTCCAACTCCTCAAGTGCATTCGATGCAAAATATTTTGCTGTAGGTAGAACCTGCTCTTCTTCTTCCCCATCCATCAAGGACGATTCTTATCGTTGCAAATTCTCCACATTCACCATTGAATACATTTGCATGTATGTAGGTACATTTAGTGTAAACGCATTATCACCAGCTTGCGTAGTGATCTTGAATGGTCCATATCTTCATGGCTTCAACTTCTTGGTCGCTCCTTGCATTCGCTCTTCATTGAGATAAAGCTAGACTTTGTGCCCAACATAGAATTTGTGATTGGTCCTATGCTAGTTGTGTCGAAGTTTGTACTTCCTTTGACTCTTCTCAAGGTGCTCTTTCACTTGCATATGAATTTGCTTGATCTTGTTGATGAATCTACTTGTGTTATTTGCCTCCTCATGTGCTTTATGTTCACTCTCCATCTGTTGCCCAAACACAACATCAAATGAAGATGCCAAATAATCGTAACAAGACTAAAAAAGGGATTCTTTTTTGGAAGAATGTACTACCCTGTTATAAGAGTGCTAAATATAAATCAGTTGTTCATTCCAGGTCTTCAAATGTTACCTATTGTAGCCTTTCAACAGCTGCACCAAAGTTTTGTTAACTACTTCAGTGGAATGCTTCAACTTAGTATCCATTATTTCTCATAAGGTTGTCCAAAACTTACCCAAAAATCTTGCATCTCGATTCGACACAATCGTATGAGGCAATCCAAAATGTACCCATTTGCTAGAGAAAACTAATTCAATTGCCTCGTGACCCTTGTTTGTCTTCTTGCAAGGCATCGATACACACATTTTACTGAAAGGATCCACAAACACAAACAAGTAGTCATGGCCTTGCCTGGTCCTTGGGAAGCCCCCAACTAAATCCATTGAGGTACTCTCTCATGGTTTGCTAGGAACTAGGAATGGCGTATAAAACCTAAGTTTCCTATTGCTTGGTTTACTAGAAATACAAAGAACACAACTTTGAATGTATTTGGAAACTTGCTCTTGCATCTTATGTTAATGCACTTAACTCTTTAGATTCGTCGTTTCTTTTCCAATGCCAAAATGTCCAGCAATTCTTGAAGTACGAGTTTTACTAATCAATTGAATTCTCCTTTCTCGTGGAATACATACTTTGTCTAATTTGTAAAGTGGACCATCTCGGAGATAGTATTCATTCTCTTTCGAATCATTTGTTATTTTCTCTTTCAACTGTTGAAAGTCATCTCCAAAACCAACATCATTTACATACTCTTCTCCTAGTGCTTCATGGGTGAAAGGTACATCTACGTTATGGTTACCATAGTTGTTGTAAAAGACCCCAAACAACAAACCCGAAATTTGCTGCTCATACACATAAAATTTGCAACAAACAACATGCTAAATTTACTCATGCATTTAACAACATAATAAAAACCCATGAATGTAACCATTCAAGCAAACACACAACATTCACATAAAACCATTTACACAGTGGAAATAACATGATAAAGATAACAAAAAACTTATCTTTTAAATGGCTGAACTAACTCGCCACGTACATGGGACGTTCCTCCCAGCCATAGGCACTGTTGTTCCATTCTCTCAATAGCAGGCCACATCCGAGCTAAGGCTATGAGTCCACAAGGAGGTTTGGCCCTCTTGGCTGTCCACTCTCCACATTCAGCAGCCCAAATCCCAGGTTCTACTTCAATAGCAGTTCCAATCCACCATCTCTCTTCCCCTCAACCAGCAAAACCCAAGGAATGGGATCCCCCTTCACTACACACAGTCCCTTAGGCTTTCCCACTTCCCTCTAGGACTCCAATGCACTCGATTGACTAGGATTATTACAGTTGGGAACTCCAGAAACTCTCAACTGCTCCAAGAGTGCTCACAGCAACGCTCATTAGGCTCTTGAACCATTTCCTCAACAAGAAATGTACCATAGGCACATAGCTCGTTTTTACAGGCACACAGGCCACAAATTCAACATAAATGCAACCCAACAATGGCTGTCCTCAAGGACATCATGTCTGGTGCTCTTTTCCAGCACACAAACCTCCTCTTGCTCTTCAAAACCAACATGTAAACATGGACCCAAAAATGCACTCGAATTTCCTTTTCTTCTCATGCAAGCTTGACTCACACATTTCCCAAAAAGCAATGGTACTCGACCCATGTTGTCATAAATTTGGTGAGTTGACCTTTCCCACCTACCATTCTTACATCACTTTAATATCTCTCTTGATATTTCAAATGAAGTAACTTTAATATGAAAATGGTTTGGATTAATATAAATGGTTGACCCCTTGGACCCCCCCTTTAGCCCCTCTCTTGTGGAATCATAGCCCCCCGTCGTTACCGTCTCGCTCGTACCGCAACCAACGATAATTATTTTTATTAATAATTTCAATGTACAAATACATAGTTTGGCCCTTGGCCAGATTAATCAATACAAGCTCTCTGGCCCAACATATCAACTCACTAGTCTTAATAGCATTTACATAATTACATTATAATTCGTGGGGATTACAACTGGGGATATTACAGCTGCAGTTTTCTGCATAGGGTTCTTGATAGTTTGTCTACAACCTTGTTTGTGATGCCTTTATTGTATTTGATTATTAGATAGAATTGCTTCAAAAATCCCATTCACTTGTAATGCCTAGCATGCTACAACTTAGTTTGACTTTGCAAATACTGAAGTGGTTGGTTATCAATGTGAATCACTATCTCCTTACTTGAGAGATTATGCTTCTATTTCTTCACTGTTAGTATGAGGGCATAGATTTATTGTTCATATGTCAGAGTGATAACACACAGGGTTTCCTCCTTGCATAAGCACTGCTCCCATGGCATACCCACTTGCATCAATCTCAATGTTGAATTGTTGTTGCAGATTAGGCATGGCTAAAACTAGTGCTTGGCTGATTATTCTCTTAATATCATTCAAAGACCTTTGATGTTGCTTTCCCTAAGGAAAACTCTTCTCTTTTGTTGTCACAACATGAAGTGGTGCAGTGATTGTTTAAAATGAAGCAATGAATTTGTGCAAATACTATGTTGCCATGTAGCTTCTTACCTATGGTTACATTGGTAGGAGTCGACCACTTGTTGATGGCTTTGATCTTTGTTGGATCTATCTTCAATTCTCCTCCACCAATCATATGTCTGAGGTAAACCAAAGACTTCTTACCAAACTCTCACTTCTTGAGATTAACCATTGATGTCTCTTAAGTGTGTCCAATACTTGTTTAAGATGTGAGTTATGTTCTTCTCTAATAGCGCGAAATATTAAAACGTCGTCAAAATAAACTATTACGAATCAATACATAAATGGTGGCAACACATCTTTCATCGATCACATAAAAGTCGTGGGTGCATTACGTAATCTGAAAGGAATAACTAACCCTTCAAACAAACCCTCTCATGTTTTAAATGATGTCTTCCAAGCAGTGTTTTAAAAGTCGAAATTGGCTGGGGTCATATTGGACTTGGATGGTAATCAGATCAAAATAAGTTGATGACTTGGTTTATTAATTGGTTTACTAAAAAATACATAAAGTATGAATATATATATATGTGTGTGTGTGTGTGTGTGTGTGTGTGTGTGTGTGTGTGTGTGTGTGTGTGTATTCATTCTTGCACATCAATGTAAATCCAAGATTCCAAACCATTAGAGACTAAATATGCAAACTATGTTCATGTATATACCATGTAAGTGTGAATATAGCAAAAGGTGCAATATATATTCAAAATAAAATACTTAAACAACAAGGATCTAAATGGCCTCTATAGTCCAAAAACAACATGCTACAAGCTATAGCCTACTAAATATCATTGATCAGTGATAATTGAGGGTTAGGGGTGGGAGAGG
>ML804190.1:122829-154007 GCA_009831015.1 Picea engelmannii | reverse complement strand
GGGTGTTGGTTCGTTTCTTTGCTTTTTCCTAAAGAAAGCTAGCCACTTTGTTTTTGAAACCCCTCTCCTTGACTTGTCTTATTTCCTTATTGACCTTTGACTTGTCATTTAATATTTTAAAAGTTAAAATATTATTTATTTAATTGTTAGGGTTTAAACCTAACCTTAAAATCAGGACTAATGAGCTAGCCCTAACCTACCTACCAAAACTATAAATTAAAGTGACCTATTCCTCACTCACACTCTCTCCTAGCCAAGTTTTGGTCTGAGATTTTCTGCGACTCCTTTGTTCAGTTTTCTAAGTGGTTGTGGCCCTCTTTGGACAGGTTTCTCAGCTCCTTCTTTGTGTATTTCGATTTGCTCCAGCCACCGAGGGTTTACCCTTTTTCAGTCTTGCTCTGCTTAGCATGTCGCTAACCTAAAAAGGACTTTCCTAGCCAGCCGCAAAGGATGCTCTTCTTGTTGTTCTGATACCTTCTGAGTGTGCCGCCATTGATATCATGTTTTTGTTGCTTTGTTGCCTCAACTTTTGGCTGGTGTCGCCCTTGATTTGCTGCCTCTCCTTGTCTGCAAATAGCCCTAGTAAGGGTTTGTTTTTTTGGTTTGTTAATTTGTGCGGGACCTGTTGGTTACGCGATTAACCTGTGGCTTGAGAAACCGTGACTCAAGGGTATCTAAGCCGTCAAAATCACCCGGGGATCGCACCCGGCCTGAACCACACCAACCCTTAACATGGTTGGATTTTTTGTCCCCGCAGGTTTCGAACCGGTGACTTTAACATCACGGAGTGGCTTAACAACACACTCCGTCACCGACTGTCCTACACCTCGGGGACTCCTAGTAAGGGTTTGTTAGGGCCACCCTGGAACTGTTGATATTTATGCCCTTGTTGTAGCAATTTTTGTGTTTTCTGGGCTGAGTTTATTAAAGCAGTTTTTGGCCTTCTTTCAGCCACTAAGCTGGAAAATGGTGTCATGTTTTAGCCCTATTACTTGATGATTAGCATGGCCTCTTGTTTCTCAGCTAGTTGGTTGGTTTTCTTATCCACTACCCTAAAAGTTCTTCTCGGCAATTTGTCGTAAGGATCATGATGAGATCTACCCTAAGGGTTTGACCCATGATCTCTTAAAGATTTTACTGAGCATACATCAAAGAGGATAACAACAACATATCGGGTAATTTTGTTCTTTGTTTGGCTAAGGTAACACTCAAATTATGTTTTTAGATTTTACATCAGAAATTTTAAATGTGTTGTTGATCCAGAATTACAGTAGCAAATGTTTAGAAATTAAATAAAATTATTTTTGTTTCTAAATTCTAACAAAACATTCTTTGGAAACGTGCATATTGTTGGTGTAAATGAAATAGAAATAATAACAAAGGTTGAGGTTAATATTCAGATTGATTATGGAGGTTGCACAATACATAAACATATGAACTTATACACAACGCAGAGACACGATCGGGAGGTTGATTTACTAACTGTAAGACCGAAATCTACAGGAATTTCTAACTTAGAAATTTATAATACAGAGTTTTAATATTACATGCAGAGTAGATACATCTTGTGACAGAGGTAAAGATCATTCCTACAATTTTGCTAAAACAATTATTTTTGTAAACCAGAACAGAATTTCAACATATATGTTTCAATTTGTGGACCAACAACCAGCTGAGCGAGCGATTTCCACCCAACCGTAGGCAAATCCACAACAAACGTCACCCCTTAGCCAGGGTATGATACCACCAGGGCGAAGTAGAGATAGTTAACTCTGAAATTTGGACTCTAACCAACGTTTTCTTCTGCAGACTTCTTGATGACAGAGCAGCACTAAGGCACCCACATACCTTCCCCACACAATACAAGAAGCACTTCCTTCTTTGCTATCTAGTACCTTAGAAACTACTCATTCTCGTGTTATTCAGTGTGTGCATAGAAGGTCCAGGTTGTTGTCTCAAGTTTCGACAGATTTTTTCATGTTTTCATGGCTTTTTCTCAAGGCTACAAGCTTCCATTCATGGTTGGTTGATCTATCACGGGCTTGGCTCTCTTCCTCCAATGTCTAACCTCTCCAAACTCTTTTCCACCCCCTTTTCTAACAACCCTCCCCTCCCCGTTTGAATTTTCCTCATGCATAATGGCTAGAGAAATCAAACTCAACTTCTCTTCCTAGTTCCAAGAATGCAAGGGAGACAGTTTGCTAAATTTTAGGAATTGTGGCTTAGATTGAGGAATTGGTTTCCTCCACTCCTTTGGAGCTAGCAAGAACTAGCCCAAAGTGAGAAGAATCCAACCAAAGTGACAATGTAGGTTGTCCTCTTAATTGCTACATTTGAGTTTTCCTTGGTGATTTGTGGTAGGTCACTATAGAAAATCTTGAGCACTAACAGTCTATGGCGTCTTCGCTGGGGAGAAGACTCTCTCTCAGATCCATAGTTAGAGGACAATGACATTGACAGATGTTTGTTTCTTAGAAAGTATTCATTTGGCAATTTCACCAAGTTCACCTAGGAGATCCACACACGTTGATCCTAACCAGTCACTCTTGCCATTCATTGACAATCCAAAGCTATTGTTTTGGCATTCATGGATAACGTCTAATCAACAAGTTTCTACAATTGGTAAGAGTGTAATTTTTTTTGTTTCTTCAGCTCCTTTAACACTTGTAGTTTTTGTGTCAAGTAGTTCACCCATTTCACAGTCTAGTGCAAGTGTTTCCCTTTTGGTTCGGATGGTTGCATACCCTCAGTTGGATATGCTTCATGAATCATTATGTAAGCACCTACACAAGTTCATTAGGGCCAATATCATTTCGACAGAAGAACATTTGGATCAGTTTGAAAATTTCATCACTAATCATGGTATCACACATGAAGCTGTGAAAATGAGACTCATTATGATATCTCTGGAAATTGCAGCAAGGCGTTGGTTAAAGAATCTTGCCCCAGATGCCATTAATAGTTGGAATAATTTTAAATCTACCTTTCTTTCTTATTAGGCTGAGAAGAAAGATGCTTGTTTTCTGGTTATTGAGTTACCTAATTTGAGGATGAGTCTACCCGTGAGTTTAATGTAGGATTTGAAAAGGTCTATAGGAAAATTCCTATTAATGCTAGGCCTAATGATAGACTTGTTGTTGTTAAATACTTAGGTGCCTTTTTTGCCTATATCAATTTCATGCTTGGGGATAAAAAACCAAATGGTTTAGCACCAACATTTAGAGAAGCTTTGGCCTTGGAGGAGAATTTCTTGGTAGTGGGAAAGTCTACTACTTTCGATTGATCCAAATGTAAGGTCCAAAATTAATAGCACAAAAGGAGCAAACCTTCTCAACCAAGCCATTCAAGTAACCATTCAATTTATGATGAGAACATTGGTAATCTTATTGAGCAAATGATGGCTATGAGTTCCAATATACAAAGCCTTAGTAATCAATTTGTCAAGTCTTAGAGGAGTTACCAAAACTCAGATGTGTTGAACATGCATTCCAACCACAAAAAATTTGCAATGTTGTTGAACACACTCAAAAGATGTGGTGCAGGCCTTGCGAACTCGCGCATAAAGAAGTTGGATGTGAAAATTTTGAGAATTGGGTGAAGGGCTTAACAACAATTTTGCACTTAACCCACACGACATGGGAAAAGCATTTTGGGTGAAAGAAGATGATGATAAGGAGGGTAAACTTTTTGATGATCACACTCAGGTTTTGTTTAGATAGAGCAACAAAAACCCATTCTTCCTCTCTCGGATCACTAAATGGCAACATTAAAGAATGGTATGGTCAAAATTGAAATTGTAAATAATTTGCCTTTCATTGATGAAATCACTTTGTTTCTTAGTGAACCAGTTGGACCATTTCCCAAAATCCGTGAGTGTCACAAAAATTAGTAGGTGTTGGGACAGACCTATTGCAGTTTTTGTGATCGAGTTTAGGGAAAACAATAAGTTGATTCAATGCCTCGGGTTTTACCTAGTGGACCTATAGTGGCTTTTAATTTGATTCACGAGATAGCAAAGACAAAGATTCCTATGGTACTTGCTAAGATAGTAAAGTTACCAGAGAAAAATAAGCTTCTTATGCAATTTCTTGATTTACCCACTTAGTCAGAAAAGTGGGGTGAGTTGAGTGTTAGTGATGAAGTTTATATAACATTTGTATTTCTTTGGGGGGGGAATTACAAAGACCAACCTTTTTGTATTTCTTTTCTCATTAAGGATTTGGTTTTATGTAATTGCACGTTAGACTCTAGAACTACTGACAATATCATGTGTTTTGGAGTCCTCAAAAATTTGGGTTTACATGTGACTAGGTCATATTAGGATGTCTACATGTCGAATAATAGAAAAGTGGAGGTTTGGGGCTTGATAAAGAGCTTGTGTGTGAGATTGGTTACTTTCCTCAAAAGAGATATTTCCATGGATGTGGTGGTTGCTAATATCCTTGAATTGTGTGGAATGTTGCTTTCCAAGCAATGGATGGCCACTCTGGGAGGTAATGTCCAATGTGACCTATCTTATGCTATTATTTTGGTTGCCCCTAATAAATTTGTTAAATTTCATGGTGAGAAAAGGATGTTATTAAATGTGGATGTACTTAAATGAGAGTTGGAAGAAATAGTTTGTGTCAATGTTGATCTCGATAATTATACAGTGATGCCAGAAGAAGAGGTGGTAGTTCCATCATAAACCCCAGTTGATCCAAGTCTGTAGAGCATATGGACAATGCACTTTGATGGGGATCTAGGAAGATCTGGAAATGGTATGTAGCTATTGTTCTTACCTCTCCCTCTAGTGAAGTTTTTACTTTTTTGTACCAATTATAATTCAATTACACTAACTATGTGGCCAAGTATGAGGCCCTGCTACTTGGGCACAGGATCGCACAAGATTGGAACATCAAAGTATTAAAGGTGTTTGAAGACTATGATTTGACTGCGTAGGAGATCTCAGAGCAATGTTTAGCAAAGAACCCAAGGTTGAAGCACTACTACAATGTAGCTTGGCACTTGATTGAGTTATTTGATGCTTTTTTTATCACAACAATCCCAAGAGAGGAGAATACCATGGTTGATTCATTGGTTGTTTCAGCTTCGAAATTGTAATCCCCTCCCATTAATGAGTTTCCCCACAGATTTTGATGCAGAGCAACCACTAGTGAAAAAATAAACCCAATATATCTTAGTTGAAGAACAATAAAATTCTGAAGGGTTTGATTCTACTTGAGAGAATTTTTTACCTTGATGATAAGATGAAGGTGCATTTTGAATGTTCAAATATTCCAGATGATTTTGTTGAGATTAACCTTGGCATTCAAGATAGCCTTATAATGGTGAAGATTAGGAAGGAATTAGAGCGACAAGCTATTCAAGTCCTTATAAGAGAGTTTTGAGATGTGTTTGCATGGAGCTATGATAATTTGAAATCCTACAACATTGATGTAATTAAACATGCCATTCCTATGAAGAAGAATGCCAAACCGCATTCCTGGAAGTAGAGGACTATCAATCCAAGGCTGGTACCCACCATTGAAAAGGTGATTTGAAAGATGTGTGATGCTCCAATCATTTCCCTTATTAGGTATTCAAATTGGGTGGTCAATATTGTGTTGGTCAAAAAGAGAAATGGCGAGATTTGACTATGCATTAATTTATGTAACTTGATCATCATGTCTTTGAAAGATAATTACCGACATGGATCAATTGTTGCAAAAGGTTACAGGTGCAAAGATGTTATCCATGTTAGATGGATGCTTGAGATATAATTAGATTTTGGTCCCAACCAAAGGACCAACAAAAAACTGCTTTCACCACCTTGTGGGGAATTTGTTTTTATCTTTCCATGCCTTTTGGTCTCATCAATGTTGGTGTAGCCTTCCAAAGAGCTATGGATCTTGCATTTGTTTATTCGATAAATAAATTATTGTTATTTACCAAGATGACTTAGTTGTGTAAGAAGAGGATCTTGTTTACCAATTGCAAAAGATCTTTGAGTGTTACAAGGACTTTGGAATTTCTTTAAATTCTAAGACATTTGTATTTGGTATAATTGAAGACAAGTTTTGGGTCATATGGTGCACAAAGATGGAGTGAAAATTGATCCCTCTCGAGTACATTGTCTTCAAGATACCCAGTTGCCATAGAGCAAGAAGGAAATCTAGTCATTTTTTGGTAAGTTTAAATTTTTGAGAAGGTCTGCCCCTATCATGAAACCCATTTTGGATATGCTTAAGAAAGATCAAGAATTTTGATGGGACAATGAGAGTAAGCAAGCCTTCAAGGACATCAAGCAAGCAATCTCAAGTGTCTCAGTGTTGTTGAGTCTTGATTACACAAGGGATTTTCAGAGTTTTTTATTTACATTTGATCAGAGTTTGGCAAGTGTCCATCTCTAGAAAGATGTTGAGGGTTTTGAGAAACCCAATTGCCTTCATGAATAAGGGATTGAAAGGTGTAGAGTTGAATTGCTCACTCAAGGAGAAACAATATTATGCTTTATGTTACCCCTTGAAAATGTAGAAGTCATTTCACATTTTCATGAGCTTTCCTCTCAAATTGAACACATTAGGAGATCTTTGAAGTTCAATGGTGATTATAGTTGCGGGAATTTGGAGGCCATGCACCATATTATATCTCAACTATGCACCATTCAATATCCAAGGGCAAGAACAAAGGTCAAACCCAAGGCTCGAGACCAATGGATGAAGAAAACAATCTCTAGAAGATGAATGCCCTAGTTCAAGAGGTAGTTCATTAGGAGAATTTTGAGGTCTAAAATGGGTCTCTTAAGAGATATAATAAAATATTATGAGTTAGTTGTCTTGTGGGGAATGTATATTTATCAATCGCTTCTTGCACTATAATCCATGTAACTATGATTAAATTAAATTGAAAAGTCGTCTAAAAGCAAAATTAATAAAAAAAAGAAAAATCTATTAATGTGACTAAAAAAACATGTAATTATAAATATAAATGGACTTTAAAAAAAATCATTGTAATTAAACAATTAATAGCTTAAAATAAAATATAAGTTCCTAACTTCTTAACATATAATATATTATTAATTGAAATCTAAACCATTTAATATCTTATATAATTAAAATCACATATTAAATATTAATTAAGATACTATANNNNATATATATATATATATATATATATATATATATATATATATATATATATATATATAATTAATGGACCCACGTGATATAATATAAGACTAATACATAAATATGTTATGAACCCCAAGTGCCATGTCATATAATATATAATATAGGATTAATACACGAATATGTTAAGATTCCACGTATTTGTGTTTTGAATCTGATATAATATCATTTTTATTCGTGTTTTGAATCTGATATAATATAATTTGTGTATTCATGTTTTGAATTTGATATAATATAAGATGAATATGTTATGAACTCTACATATACTTGATATATTAATAAGATTAATATGTAAATATGTTACGAATGTGGAATAAAATTTGTTATCACAAAATTTAGCACTCTTGTATAGTTTTTACAAGATGTTTGACTAGTGTAATATAGAGAAGTAATTGTTATTGTCATTTAAGTAGGTACTTCTATTAGTGATGGATAAGTCTAAGATAAGGAAGGCTTCCCTGACAACCTTAAGGGATCTTATAGCAAATTAAAGATAAGTCTATGACCCACTATATTGGTTGCTTGATTAGCTAGGGTTGAATGTGTAAGGTGTTATTAAGATGATTAAAGATGTTATATAAGTTAAGAAAATGAATTAAATGCGATGGAACACTAGTTATCGAGAAAAAAAAATGAAAGTTGAAATAAACTTGCAAAGAAAGATGAGATGTTTGAGCATGTAACAAGTGTATAACAACAACAATATACCAACTCTAAGATCGGCAATAAAGTGGATGAAGATATGTCAAATATCAAGGAAAATATTTGTAAACCATTCACCAATGATTGCATGAAATAAAGAGCATGAAATTATGTTAATTGAGTGCATATGACAAGCCCTAATGGTTGAAAATGCAATTATTGTAGCAATGATTATGTTAGAGATGATTCCAAACAATTAATGCAAAGTGTTATACTATGAATGCTATGGAATGGAGATGCAAATGAAAAATCCTAAATCTGACCCAAAACTTTGAGAGAGAGAGAGAGAGAGAGAGAGAAACTAGGATTTTGTATCACTTGCAAATGAAAGAGAGTGGAGTCAATGCAACACCTTCAATGGAGGTTAAAGGCAAGAGAAGGCTTGAAGATTGAAAACCCTAGGATTATACCATCATAAGCCTAGGTTAATATTCTAGGAAAACAACCCTAAGGTTTATGCAATCATAAACCCTAGGTGTCATCCTACTTCTTCTAATGCGTCTAGCAAGGAGATAAAATTAATTAAGTTAAACCCTAGAATTTATACAATCATAAATCCTAGAGTTTAACCAAGAAAAGAGACAAGATTAGGGGGATCTACAATCACAATCCTTAACTTGACCCTAAATGCTTCAACAAATTTAATATGGACAAACAAGGGAAGGGAAGGGGATAAACAATCTTAATACTTCTTAGGGTTTCAAAAATTATTCAAGGAAATAAAGATAACATGTAACTATTAACCATATAATTTTGCATTCACCCAAATATACCAAGAATAAACACTTAAACTTGGAAAAAACACTTACTATGCCAAGTCGCTATGCATGAGGAAACCCTAGTTTCATGAAAATCAACCAAGACAAGAGAAAGCATCCACAATATCACTCCAAAAGTGTGCATAAGAGCTCCATGATGAGAAAAGAAGGTAAAAATACAGGTAGTAATGATTCTCCACATGTGTGAATTGTGTTTTGGCAAATGAGGAGTGCTAGCCTCTTTATATGAGGCAACCCTAGCGCTATAACCCTCAAAAAGCCCCTAAAACATAAAATATCAATGATACAAGTTGGATAGTTCATAATTGACCCTGAAAATAGCCTCAAACATAAATAAAACATGTTAATACACCAAAACGTCCCCTTAAAAGTGACACATGTGAGTGTAGGATGCCAAAATGAGGGTGACATCTTGCTCTAGAAGGTTGCAAGGGCTTCAAAAGGCCATGTCTCATCATCAAAAGGTGCAAATCATGGTTAAAAGTCACACCTCCTCATCAAAAGGTCACATATCATCGTCAAAGGACCCCAACTCATTGTAACTTCCCCGACCATCTACACCTCTGCTAGGCAATGCTACCCAAATACCTTATCTTCTACAAACTAGCTCTGATACCAAAATGTAACATCCCCAGCCACCAACAGGCCGGTCCATGCCACAGAGGAACATACATATATATATATCTTCCCCGACCATCTACACCTCTGCTGGGCAATGCTACCCAAATACCTTATCTTCTACAAACTATCTCTGATACCAAAATGTAACATCCCCAGCCACCAACAGGCCGGTCCATGCCACAGAGGAACATATATATATATATATATATATATATATATATATATATATATAACATGCATCTCTAATGAATTTAAACCAAATAACATATAATTACTGCTACCATACAGACTCTTGTGGAATTGACAGAAAATCATACATGCAACGGAACACATGATAACATTACAAGAATCACAGACATGCACAACATACATAATTAAGCATAGAAATGGTACTTATCTTTTAACTGGAGAAAAACCACCAACTGCGTCCAGACCTTCCACAAACCTTCCAGCCTTAGACCACACTGCTCATCACTCTCAACAGTGGGTCACCCCCGAGCTAGGACTAAACTCCACTGGGCAAGGGATTCCTAGGCTAAGCAAGGTCAATATGAAAGTCACACAGTTTAAGAGGAAGGATTCTCTCCTAGGAGCCACTTACTCCCACTGCTCACAGACTCTCATTCCCCACATGCCTGTCCCACCCCAGGAGTATACACCTTCACTGTCACACAGTCCATCGACTACTCCACCTCCCTTACCTTAGGCTTCAGCAACATGCCAGACCGGAATTCTCAGAGCTCTATAATAGCTACGGGACTCCCTCCAGGAGAACTCACTTCCTCAGCACACTCTCTCACCTTAAGAGAGTTGCTCACAGGCCTAACAACCTGCTTCTTCAATCCACAACAACCTCTCTCACCTGGAGAGAGAGTTGCTCACAGGCTTGACAACTTGCCTCTTCAACCCACAATAGCTAAGTCAGGTAAGGAAAGGGATGGCTCAGTAAATTACAGAGGTGCACAATGGCCACGGGTTCAGCAATGGCGGAATTGGTTGACTGTGTGCTTGCTCAGTGCGTGAGTGAACGCGTGAGGAGAGATGGGGCATACTAGTCTATCATAGAAAAGATGGTGAGACCGTGAGAGCCAAAAATGTTTATGCCTGAACCTCCCTGCGTGAGTGACTGTGTGCGTGTGTGCGTCCCCATCAATAATTTCCCCCTTAAGACTGCATGTGCCTGAGCCGACACATGTTGCTCATGAAGCACGTTCCTTCCCTTTGGAAGTCACTTGTCCTCTCCAAGGAACTTAGTATAAAAACATATTCTTCTAAACATCTTTTGGAATAATGGTATATTTCCAACCTCTCAGCCCCCTCTCCCTTACCCAGCCTAGTGGATCTTAGTCCCCCATTCTCTTTTATCGTGGTCGTTCTACACGCAACAATGTTTTTATATTAATGATATGAATATTTACATGTACAAAAGAGGCTCCTGGCCTTTAACACCTAGGCTCTCCGGCCTACTAACACATAAGCCTACCAGCTTATAATTGCTCGACTCACCAGCCTACAAAACATGTTTACAATTCATAATACAACTGGGGCTCGTCCTAGGGGTATTGCAATCCCCCCCCCTTATTTTTGCACTATCCTCAGTGCAATCTTATTTACACAGCATCAACAAGATTTTCAAAATCTTAAAAAAGATGCGGGTATTCTGCCCGGATAGCATCCTCATGCTCCCATGTCGCATCCTCGGGACTGTACCAGGTCCACTGGACCTTTACAAGCCCTATGGCTCAATTCCAAAGTTATTTGATCTTACAGTCCAATATGTGCACCGGATTAGCATCAGGTATATATTTCGTAAGCAATGAAACATGAAACACATTATGTACAATCATGGATGCAGACAATGCAAGCATATATGCAACTGGTCCAATCCTTTCTAGGATTTCAAATGGCCCACAATATTTGGCTACCAACTTGGAACAGTTTCCCAGCTTCATGGAACTTCTATTGGCTTTCACTTTCAAGAAAACATGATCACCCACTTTAAACTCCCTGTGGGTTTTGTTCTTATCAGCATAAATTTTCTGCTTGTCTTGGGCAGCCTTCAAATTCTTCTTAATCTTCAACATTTGCTCTTCCATTTCCTTGAGCAACTCTGGCCCAATTATTGTTCTATCAGCTGAGTTGTCCCAGCTTACTAGGGCGTTGCACTTTCTGCCATAAAGTGCTTCAAATGGGCACATCTTCAATGATGCTTGATACCCATTGTTGTAAGCAAATTCTACCAAGTATAGGTAGTCTTCCCATTTATATGGTTTGTCCATCACATACATCCTTAGCATGTCCTCTATCACTTGGTTCACCCTTTCTGTTTTCCTATCAGACTCAGGATGGTAGGTTGTGCTGAAGTTCAGATTCGTTTCGAACCCTTTGAATAACCCCTTCCCGAACTTTGAGGTAAATTTCAGGTCTCTTTCAGACACAATTGTCTTGGGAATACCGTGCAATCGTGATACTTCCTTCATATAGATATCAACAACATTAGTTGCATTGTGAGTAGTTCTCAATGGAATAAAATGGATAGCTTTCGTAAGCTAATCCACCACCACCATGATGGAATCATGTTGCTTATTTGTTCTGGGTAATCCTGTGATGAAATCCATTGTCACCACTTCCCACTTCCACTCAAGAATGGGCAATGGCTATGTTGGGTGCCTATGTTCAGCTTTGAACTTCTGACACTCCATACATCTGGCGATGTGTTCTGCAATTTCCTTCTTCATACCTGGCCAAAAGTAATTTCTCTTGACTGCTTCCATCATTTTTTGATATCTAGGGTGCCCAACATAAGGCACATTATGCATTTCTTTCAAGATCATAATTCTCAATTCTTGGAAATTAGGTACATAAATTCTATTTTTGTACAAGAGTGTTCCATCAGCTTCCAATTTATAATCTTCCACTTTTTGTAGCATCTTACCTTGTTGTAGCTTTGCCACCAATTCCATGTACTGCAAATCTGCATTTGCAACTTCTGAAATTCTACCTTTAATATCAGTTTGATACATGCTAATGGTCGTAACATGTAGTTCATGCACTCTTCTATTGAGTGCATCAGCCACTTTGTTCTCCTTTCCTTTGATATGCTTGATATCAAAGTCATACTCACAAAGGAATTCCAACCATCTACTCTGCCTAGCATTCAAGTTTGGCTGATCAAACAAACACTTCAGACCGTTATGGTTTGTCCTCAGTTAAAACCTCTTTCCCATGAGGTAATGCCTCCATTTCTTCAGGGCGTGTACAATGGTCGCCAACTCCAAATCATGAGTTGCATAGAGCCTTTCATGCTCTTTCAATTTTATGGACTCATAACATATTACAAATCTATTATGGCTAAGGACTCCTCCCAGACCTTCCTTACATGCATATGTGCAAACCACGAAATCCTCATTCGGATCTGCAATCTTTAGAATTGGAGCACTGGTTAACAATTGCTTCAATTCCTGGAAGCTCTTTTCACATTCTTTTGTCCAATGAAATTTCACCCCTTTTCTTTGTAACGAAGTGATTGGGTGAGCAATTTTCGAAAACCCTGCAATGAATCTCCTGTAATAGCCAGCTAGACGCATAAAGTATTTGACTTCTATCACATTCTTAGGTGTTGACCATTCCCTAATGGCTTCTATCTTCTCAGAATCCACGACTATCCCATCCTTTGAAATGATATGTCCCAAATAAATGATCTGTTTTTGATAAAATGAGCACTTGCTCAATTTGGCATACAGTTGGTGCTCTTTTAGCACTTGCAACACCATCCTTAGATGATGTTCATGCTCTTCCTCCGACTTGGAATAGACCAAGATGTCATCCAAAAATACTATGACAAAATTGTCTACATATTCTCTGAATCCACCATTCATTAGGCACATGAAAACAACGGGTGTATTTGATAACCCAAATGGCACCACTGTGAATTCATAATGACCATACCTTGTTCTGAAGGCGGTCTTGTTGATGTCTTCATCCTTTATCCTTACTTGATGGTACCCTGACTTGAGATCTATTTTTGAAAATATCTTGCCATCCTTCAACCGATCAAAGAGATCATTGATCCTTGGCAAAGGATACTTGTTCTTTATAGTAACTTTATTCAACTATCTGAAATCGATGCACAATCTCAATGTCCCATCTTTCTTCTTCACGAACAAGACCAGAGAACCCCAAGGTGACACACTTGGGCATAGATACCCCTTCTCCAGAAGTTATTCAAGATGCATTTGCAACTCCTTCGGCTCTGGTGTACTCATTCTATAAGGAGTTTTTGACATTGGAGTTGCTCCAGGCATCAGATTTATGGAGAAATCAATATCTCTCTTTGGGGGTAGTCCTGGTACCTCCTTGAACACATCTTCAAAATCTTCCAGGACTGCATGATCCTCAAGATTTGGTACTTTATCCTTAGATGCTTCCTCCATATGGGCTAGAAATATTTGAGAGCCCTTCCTGTAGCACTTCTTCAGTTGCATTGCTGAGATTTATCTGATAGCAACTGCTCTGGGAATTCCTTGAACTGCTCTCTGATTTCATTCCTCATCCAAGCAAGTGAATTCCTTGTTACGATAGTCTAGGATGGTATGGTTTTGGTCCAACCAATCCATCCCAATTAGACAGTCATAGGAACCTAAAGGTAAGATGTTCAAATATGCCCTTGTGCACAGTCTATTCATGTCCACTGGACAAGACTTAACCAAATCAATAACCTTTCTCTTGGCTCATGTAGCCAGCTGCACTAACCAAGATTTTTCATGCTTGCTTCTTCGCAAATACAAACTTTCCACCACTCTAGGATCTATATAACTATGACTAGCCCCTAAACCAATTAAAATAGTAAAGGCATGGTTATTGATCATACCTTCAACTTCAATCATGTGTGATTGAAACTCAGTTTGCTTGTTGTCCAGAGCTGCATAGATCCTTGGTATTCTACTGCCCATGTCCTCCATTGTTTCTGCTTGCTGAACATTGTGGACAACTCTCATTTTGTCATTTTTGTGGGGGAAATCTCTGTACCTATGATTTCCTTTACAACCCCAACATTCCATAGGTGGTTGTCTTGGCATTTTCCCACCTACTTCAGCCATTATGAGCTCTCTAAAACCTGGTTGTCTTTGAGGACTATTTCTGAAAAAGGATGTCTTAGTTCCCTTCTTCCTCTGATCCATCTTGAATTTCTTCTTGTCTTCCCAAGCCTTCCGGAAAGTGGGCTTTTCTCTTTGTTGCTCATATAAGCATTTTGCTCTTCTTATAGTTTCTTCCATAGTCTTAGGATCATCATATTGGACCTTGTCACTAATGAAAGATGGCAGTCCACTCAAATATCTTTGAATTTTGGCAGTCTCATCTTTGATGAAAGGAACATACTTCAACAACTCTAGGAATCTTCTTTCATACTCATCAATGGTCATGCTACCCAGCTTGAGTTCAAAGAACTATTTCATCTTTCTGTCATAGTATCTCGTAGTCAAGTATTTCTTTTCGAAATACTTCTTGAATTCCTTCCAAGTAACATTTTTCTCTTTAATGTATTGCACCTGCACAATTTGATCCCACCACATGGATGCCTTTCCTTTTAGTTGATACATTGCAATTCTCCCTTCTGCATGAGAGGAGTAATTCTGCAGTTCGAAATATTTCCTCATGCCAAGCAGCCATGTCTCAACATCTTCCTCCTTCTTGTGCTCTCCATCAAACATAGGAGGTTTAATCTTGTTCATTTCACCCTTCAGTTCATCCACTCCATATATCTTGTGCTTTCTGGTAGGAGATGGGCTTGAACTACTGTGTGCCCTCCTCTTGGAGTGCCCTTGGGAGTGATGATGGTTTCTACTAACACTCCTCGATTTTCTCTTCTCATCAGGGGACCTGCGACTTCCTGATTTACTGGTGTCACTCTCCTTATCCAATTTCTTTTCTACCATTTACAGGCTCTGTATCAAATTTACGTTTAATTCTCCTTGTTGTTCCCTAGCTTTCATGAGATTTTTGTTATCTGTTCGGTGAGTCTGGACATCTTTTTGCAATATTTCAATGATTTTCATCATGTTTCCTTCCTTATTTATCTCTTCTCCATGCCCATTGGAGTTTAATCCTTCAACTCCCAAATGGACATCCATTCCTTTAGCTTCATTCTATGAACTGAAATCATTTTGTGCCTCCTCCATTTCTCTGCACTATGCGGCAATTCGGTTTGGTTCTGACAATCGTTGACTCTGGAGACACAACGTGCAGTCAACCAAAAATTTTCAGGTCATTAGTCCTTAACAAATTCCATAGTATTCATAAACCAATCTGATTCAAAGAAAACTTTCAGATTCCATTTTTTGCGGTTCTCGATCGATCAAAAATCCCTGCAGATCTTTTCTTTCTGAGCTTTGCTCTGTTCTGCAATAATTTTCAGGCACTAGCCCCTTTCTCTTAGCACCCAACCCATGCGACCATGAGTTGTGGCCAAGCACTAGGTCGATAGGCACTTATTCGTGACTTCAGGCCTCCGACTTCGAAAGTTTTCAAAGCACATCACAACAAATGTCTCAGAGTTTCGGATTGATGAACTCGTGAAGTAGGGTGGATCAACAGTCCACGACTACCCAACATCCAACAATTGACACCCACTATGGAACTTCAGGCATCTGAGCTCTGGGACTTTGGAGGATTTCACATCCGCACACCCCCAACACCCCCAACACCCCCAACCGTTAATCTTTGAACACTTTCATGTCACCTTTGGTGACGTCATTACGTCTTGTCACCTTGACGTTATGAAACTTTTGAAAGTTCTTCCTTTCATTACCTTATGAACCATTCTTCTGAAGTGTCAAGTCTCCGGAGTTCACAACTGGCGCCACACATTCACTGGGACCCATGGTTTCCACACTTGAACTAAGATACCGAATAGTCACATCACTTTACGCCTTTCAAATTGTGGGGGCATGCATCCACGGTTTGGAGTAACCCTCCTTTCATCCCACAATTCCTATGACGCTAACACGTAACCCCTTGGTGAAACTGTGGTTTGGATTGCAGAACCACCTTGGGAAATTAACCCACGTGCAATTTGGGTCCCCGCAATGCCTCCTGGCCATCAATCTTGATGTATCGTGATCAATGCCAGTGTGGGCCCACCAACCTTTAACTATGTTATGCAACCTCAAGGCCCAAATAGTACAGCTATCAACATTCCAGGTGGGGGAACATGGCAGGTATAGGAGAGGTCCACGTCACCTCTAGGTGACATCATCATGACTCACTATTTCTGCTCTTCGGGGCTTCAGAACTTCAGGCTTCAGGATTTCTCCGCTCAACACACACTCATTCTCTCGAATGTCGAAATCCCGAAGAACCAATCTGCTGACACACATCCCTCTTGGCAGATGGTCAGGATTAACTCCTGAATTCAGAGCTTCAAGAGTTTTCGCCCTTCATACAACGTCGTAACTTCCACCCTTGGCTTGATCCAACAATTCTGATCCACTTTGGCCCAATCAAATGGTTGATCTATTCTCCCCAAATCTACGGTGTAGATCCACTTTGGGGACTTTAGACTTTGGGCCTTCGACCTCTTATGCTCTACAACCCATAACTTCGTCGAAGTCTCGAATTCTGAAGGACTTGCAGGTCAACCCTCCTGCACTTTTCTCCATATCTGACGATCGTGAATTATCCTCCTTCTCTTGAACAGATCCTATGGCCCAATACCTCATCTGTCATGGTTTTATAATACCATTACACCTCCTGAGCTTCATAACACGGCCAAGGTAACCTCTTGGCACTCAAGAATGTTCTGAGGTTCAAAATTGGTTCCTCTTGACATAATTTTCACCTAAAACATTGGTTCTAATGAGCACTTATCCGACCTATCCAGGCTCAGTGCTTGAACCTTGGCTCTGATACCAAAATGTAACGTCCCCGACCATTTACACCTCTGTCGGACAATGCTACCCAAATACCTTATCTTCTACAAACTAGCTCTAATACCAAAATGTAACGTCCCCAACCACCAACAGGCTGGGCCACGCCATAGAGGAACATACACACACACACACACACACACACGCACACACACACACACACACATATATATAACATGCATCTCTAATGAATTTAAAACAAATAACATAGAATTACTGCTACCATACAGACTTCTGTGGAATTGACAGAAATTCATACATGCAACGGAACACATGATAACATTACAAGAATCACAGACATGCACAACATACATAATAAAGCATAGAAATGGTACTTATCTTTTAATTGGAGAAAAACCACCAACTGCATGCAGACCTTCCACGAACCTCCCATCCTTAGACCACACTGCTCATCACTCTCAGCAGTGGGTCACGCCCGAGCTTGGACTAAACTCTACCAGGAAAAGGATTCCTAGGCTAGGCAAGGTCAATAAGAAAGTCACACAATTTAAGAGGAAGGATTCTCTCCCAGGAGCCACTTATGCCCACTGCTCACAGACTCTCATTCCCCACATGCTTGTCCCACCCCAGGAGTATACACCTTCACTGTCACACAATCCATCGATTGCTCCACCTCCCTTACCTTAGGCTTCGGCAACAAGTTGGACCGGAATTCTCAGAGCTCTGTAGTAGCTACGAGACTCCCTCCAGGAGAACTCACTTCCTCTGCACACTCTCTCACCTAGAGAGAGTTGCTCACAGGCATGACAACCTTCTTCTTCAATCCACAAAAACCTCTCTCACTTGGAGAGAGAGTTGATCACAGGCTTGACAACCTGCCTCTTCAACCCACAATAGCTAAGTTGGGTAAGGCTAGGGATGGCTCAGTAAATTACAGAGGTGCACAATGGCCATGGGTTCAACAATGGCGGAATTGGATGACTGTGTGCTTGTTCAGTGCATGAGTGAATGCGTGAGGAGAGATGGGGCAAACTGGTCTAGCATAGTGAAGATGGTGAGAGCATGAGAGCCAAAATTGTTTGTGCATGAACCTCCCTATGTGAGTGAGTGTGTGTGTGTGTGCATCCCGAGCAAGAATTACCCCCTTAAGACTGCATGTGCCTAAGCTGACACCTGTCGCTCATGAAGAACATTCCTTCCCTTTGGAATTCATATGTCCTCCCCAAGGAACTTAGGATAAAAACATATCCTTCTAAACAACTTTTAGAATAATAATAAATTATTATTCTCTTGGACTTAAGCCCTTAGGCTTAGCCCCTCTTTCCAACCTCTCAACCCCCTCTCCCTTACCGAGCCTAGTGGAGCTTAGTCCCCCATTCTCTTTTATCGTGGTTGGTCTATACGCATCGATGTTTTTATATTAATTATATGAATATTTACATGTATAAAACATGCTCATGGCCTTTAACACCTAGGCTCTTCGGCCTACTAACACATAAGCCTACCAGCTTCTAATTGCTCGACTCACCAGCCAACAAAACATGTTTACAATTCATAAGACAACTGGGGCTCGTCCTATGGGTATTACACTCATCATCAAAATGGATGCCCTAGTGGTAGGTCAACCCCACCATCATCAAATCATCATAGTGCATGACATCATCATCAACAGGGCCAACATCCAAGGTGAAAGGAGGGTCCATCATCTGTATAAAGGGTATCCAATCATCTCCAAGTGCAACATCCTCAAATCAAAGCCTAACGTGCTCCGGGGTGAATTGTCCAAGGTGTGGGATTCTTTCCCATCTGAAAGCCAATCTGACCCTATATGTGATATCTAAGCTCATTTGTCCATCGTCCAAGGTCTAGTAGGTATGAGGTGTCCCAGGGTGTGTCTAGTCATCATATGGCCCAATAACTTGCATCAAGTGTACTATGTCCTTTGAATGGTGCACAACATCCTAGGTGTCATCATGAAAATGTCCTCCAATGGACCATCTTGTCAAGGTGCATCATGATCAAACAAGGCCTACAAAATTAGGTTAAACCAACAACTACAAGATACCATAGTCATTAGAATCATATAAAGTAAGCCATCACTTAATACAAAAGCCACATAAACAATTCACATTAGGTATCTTCTTCAACTTCACATTAGCTCAATACTTTATGCAAATTGACAAGTTTGAGTATGGGAGGACCATCAAGAGACCCTAGTGGGTGTGCCAGTACCCGAGTAGAGGAATATTTCCCAAGAAACTTATCAAAGTGCAAGTATGATGAATGAAACGGTTGGGGTTACTTCATGGTGATGGAGTCATTAACATGCAAGGTACCATGCTTGGTCCATCTCTATGAGCGCCTTTGTAGAGGGAGCACTTGCTACTTGAAATACCCTTTCCTTAACAGTGTGTGTATTCCAAACCTCTTTTCTTGCCTTTTAATGTTCTTTTTATGCATTGCAAGTCCTCTTTTTAGGTTTTAAGTGTTTTATTATTTATTTTCTTTCTTACTGGGATTAAGTCTTTTAATTCATAAGCATTCAATGCATTAGGACTAGGGGCGATCACCTCATAGTGAGGGGGTATAACTCAAGTTGACCTTTGGCTTTTGACTTGGTCGTTTATTATCCTATCATTTCTTATTTCTTTTATAACATGCTTTATTTTTCTTATTAATTTTTTCTAACAACTACATCAACCTCATCATTCTAGCCCTTCTTCTCATAGGAGAATGAACCATGGGCCTTTTTGATGTACATGTAACAACCATTACCAAAGTTTAGTACACTTCGAAAGGCCCTAGGATGAAAAGTGTTAAGTGTGGGGGGGAGCAATATGTTACCCCTATCAAAGCCTCCTAGTAGTACCTATGTTCCCCAAGAGTGACAACACTGGACCATGAAAAAAATGATGGCCACCAAGGTGAAACAATGAAAAAAGCATAACTTCCAAGTTTATGATTCATTATCTAGCTTCAACCCATGATCCTCACTTAAATTCCTAATGCATTAAATATGACACTTTATATGAAACAATGACTAGTGTACCTCATGTCTGTTGGACCACCATCATCGGATGAACAATGTTGATTAAGTGCAATGAGTTGAGATGGATGAGGGGAGAGGCATCTAAGGGTTTGTTGTCTGTGGAGAATATTGATCATCATCATTGGAATCGTTTGTCTTCATTGTGGGCCATGAGACATGATCTCCTATAGTTACCCCTAGGTTAGAGGGGGTAACAAGACTAATATAAGAATAAGAATAATATATATTATAAGACTATTATAAAAATAAGACTAGATGAATAAGTAAAACTAATATAAGAATAAGACTAAAACATAATGCTAATACATAAGAATAATATGAATAATACATAACACTAAGGTTAATATATAATATAAGACTAAGACTAATATGTATTCATATTTTGAATTTGGAATATAAAGTGTGACTAATACATAATATAAGTCCACATTTATTTTTTGAATTTGGCATATAAAGTGTGACTAATATATACATTGACATTAGTATTTTACTTTATGTATATTAGTATTTTACTTTATGTATAGTATTTTATAAGTACTTTAAGAGTATTTTACTTTTTAACTATATTTATATTATATTCAAAAGTAATTTATGAGTACTTTCCTTAAAACACTACCACAGTTAATTATGGATTTTCATCCACCATTTATATTGTGATAAATAAATATTTTTAACTTAAACAATACCAACTCAATTATAAGAGGTGATGTTATTCTCTAACATGTGATTGGATTTTTTAAATTTGATTTTGATATTACATTTTTGTTTTGAGGCCTATTTTAGATTTTAAAATTTCCCTAATGTAAAGCATGACATATGGCAAGGCAAAAAACAAAAGAGAAAAACGAGGCTACATTGGAGAAATCTTAGAGAAAGTTATGTGGCAAATAAAAGAGTTAATGGAGGAACACCTTGCTTGAAATGGTGTCATGCGGTACTAGAAAGCATCTCTATGGTCGAAGAAGATCCATTGGGGGAATTACACACGCTTCATTGGCATTATGGCCACAAAAGGAGGCAATAACTGACCTTAATGGAGTAGTGCTTAAGAAACAAGAAAAGGATAAGTTTTGATATTGTATTTGATGATGATAAGGTTGGCTCTAGTGGGAAGGGATCCAAATAAATAAAAATCAATCGATAAACATAACTTTAAGTTATGGAGAGGTCGACCCTCATAAAAGGTCAATAATTAACTATAATTTTAAGTTATGAATAGGTTGGCCCTATCCTAATGAAGAAAAATAAGTATAAGTTGCAAATCAACGAAATAATAGAATCATTAATGATGGAATGCTTGGATAAAGGAAAAGGGGGCACACTAGGGTTGTTTATAGGCTTTGACAAGTGCACTCTATCCTTAAGGAGCTACGACATGGCTCTTGAATTCATTTTTCAAACCCTAAAGGACCTTCATGAGGAGGGACCTAATTAGGGTCTACTCAAGGAAGAAACATATAAATACCAAGAGATTGTTGGCGAAATATGCATGGTTGGATTTGTGGGAGTTCCCCTCCAAGATTAGTTCAAGATCTTTTGGGAGGAACAAGTTAATGGACAAGTTTTCCATCTTATTTTTTTAATTTCATGGATGGATAGGATTTTTGCAAGGATTCATTGTTTTTTGTTGCTAAAATAATCTTTAAAGAAGGGTAGTCTTTCTCCAATAAGAAAATGATAGGGTTAAGGTGAAACCCTCCCCAACTCTTGATAATTGTAACCTTGGATAATTGAAGGAGTTTGCTACTTCAATATTTTGGTTAGGGTTGTTCACTCTATGTTTGAGGGTTGTGTTAGCTAAGGAAGAAGACTAAGTGTGGTATGGATCTCTTGATTTTGTGATGAAAACATATTTGAAGATACGATGTATTGTTGGCTATTCATTCAATTAAAAGGTTGTCCTATTTTTTCTACTTCATCTTGGGTTTCATATTATGATTGTTCTTTCTTTGTTTAACAATTGCACATTATTCTTGGTTGTAATTTCATGGTTGTGATGGTTCATCTTATATAATGCCTCTCACGTATTCTTGCAGAATATGAAAATATGTTTTGGACTAATTATGGCACACTAGTGATTAGTTTAATTACATCTTCTTCATAATATTCAAACCCGATAGTTGTAGCGTTCCCCACTACTAAACCCATAAAAATTTAAAAAAATTTATACCACTAAGTTAAATGCATCTAATAACATTTCCAAAACATGAATGCGGCTAATTATACTCATACACAACAACATATAATTCTCTCAAAACATAGAGTACTACACAACAAAATAAACAATAAAGAAAAGTAATACACAAAGATAAAACACTTGTGTTTTAATAATTCTTATCACGTGATTTGTACTTGTGCAAATCCCTTAACAAGATGCCAATCTTGAGTAACAATTGGAAGTATTTGTCACTTCCACCTAGACAAATACTTCCCGTGTTTTAGTGTTGGCTCAAGGTCCAACACAAGGGAGACATCCCTTGTGACCTCAAGGGATACTTCCCCTATTTTAGTGTTGGTTGAAGTTCCAACACAAGGGATGCTTCCCTTGTGACCTCAAGGGATCCTATAGAAATCTAGAGGCAAGTCTACGACCCCCTATTTTGGTCACTCAATGCAATGGACTAGGTATATGAAAAGAGAAAGGGTGGGATTGGTTATAGAGGGTAATTGGTTGACGTGTGTAAAACAAGAAGTATTCCAATGCATATAATAGTCAATTACTAAGTCAAAACAACTACCAATCACCTCTAGATGCTAGCTATCAAGTAAAACTGATTGTTGTTGTAAAATTACAACATTAAACAAGTGTGTATCATCAAATTATATTTTGCAACATCAACAAGAAATCAACGCAGAGAAAATAACAGTTATATCTTAGAATTAAGCCATCAATGAATAGATCAATATCCAATCATCAAACAATACTTCTGAGTTAATTTCACCCCAATATTAAGTAAGTTATCAACAATTAGTCAATCCTTAATGGTTGTAGCAAATATTTTATAACAACAACAATAAATATACTTAGTTTTCCTAACGTTGAGTTAGGGTTAGTATGGAAATGAGGTTAGCAATTTGGTTGTCATGTAGCTTGAGAGAAAGGGAGAGCTTTAGCTAATGTTAAGGTTTTAATCATCACTTGCAATCATGGGGACTAGTGTCGTTTTCCTTCTTAGGTCAAATGGATTCATTGAAATGCATATAATGGAGGCTAGATGCAAGAGAAAAGGTGAAGGTTTAAACCCTAGGATTATCCTCTCATAAACCTAGGTCAAACCTCAAAGGAAAAGCCACTAATGTTTATCATCTCATAAACCCTAAGTGTCATCACTCTTCTTCTCATGCGTCTAGCAAAGAGAATGGATGAAAAAATAGTTTTAAACCCTAAGGGGATAGCCACTCCTAACCTCTAAAACTAAACCCTAGCCAATGAAAACCTTAAGGGGATAGCCAATCCTAACCCTTAAGGAAAACCTTGAATGCTTCAACAAAGTCAAGGTGAATACAACAAGGGAAGGGGATAACCTCTCTTAATCATTCCTTAGCGTTTCAATATCATTCAAGGAATACAATGATAACATGCAACTATTACCTGTCTAATAGAGCATTCACTAAAATTCACAAAGAAAATCATATGCACATTGTTATCCCCCATTTCTAGGGATAACTAAGGAGATGATGTCTCGAGGCCCTCGTGTTGCATATGTGCAGTACTAAGAGGCAGATGAGTAGGTAGGGGCACCTATCATACCACATATCACCATCTGATCGATGGAAACAACATCCACCACACCCAGCTTGACCCGTAGTGGGACAACAAGTCTTGCTTCACGAGGTAACAAGTTCAGTATCGTGGTAAGTGTCATTTTAATATCTGAAGCATTTGAACATGTTGCAAATGATCTTTTTTTTATTTTGAAAACATTTTATTAGAAATTATGCTTTTTTCCCTATTTCACCTTGGTGAGTGTCATGGTTTCCTAGTAAGTGGCCACCCTTAGGGAAAGGGTTGCTACTGGTGTTGTTCCTGAGTCTGTACCTAAGGCTTAAAGCACAGTGTCAAGGCATCCGAAAGTATGTGAAAGATGAATACAAAGATATAGTCACCTTCGGTATGAGAAACTAGAGCAGATTTCTACGTCCTCGTCGTCTAGCTTCCAACTGCTCTTGAGTAGCTATATCACGCTCAACGGCTGCCCATGAAAGTTCTAATTCCTCCCGAGTGTTAGCAGTTTTAAGGATTGTATCGAAAATATTTAAAGTGATATGACTTTGATTAGAGAGTCCGGGTTGAATATTAGGTTGAGTAGCTGCAGGGACAGTCATTGAGGGACATTACCAATAAGGAATGATTTAAAGAGAGATTTTAATGTTGTTTCAATTTGGTCTTCAGAAAGAGAAATTTTAACTTTAAGAATAAAATAGAAAAGCAAACCGAAGGCCCTTTCCCGTAACAGTATTGCTTTTAATAAAAAGACGAGTATGAAAGAAAGAACATAAGTTGCAGACACATAAATTTACTGTTAATAGAAAACTCAAACATATACAGAAGAAGATATTAGTATGGAAATAACCGATACAATGTAAATGATCATATAATTCTGTAAATGCAAATTGGTCTTACACCCGCTGATAGCTGGTGCAGAGGAAAGACAATAACCAATTACAGAAAGGTGAAATTCCTTCRCTATAGYAGTGGTYGTACTAAAGTATAGCGCTACACATCGATTATGAGAAGTAGAGCAAAATGAAACATGAAACATAAAGAAAACAAACTTGTAATACAGTCGGGACGGGATTGGGAATCTTCAAATTTTGCTTGTATTAACTTCTTAATGCCAAAAACTCAATTTACAAATCAGTACCAAAAAGTCCAGCCCTGTTCTCTTCTTTTGGTGATCTATGTATACAAAATTTGCCCTTCCCTACTCCTATTTTCGAAAAAGTGCCAGTTGCTTGCCTTTACATGACTCAGTGCATATTATACATCTGTCCATAAACTGGATACAAGCTGTGAAAGTTCCGCTTGGCAGCTGTGAGGAGCGAAAACACTCCATCTCTTCTACTTTATTTTCAAAAAGGGCCAGGTGCTTGTCTTTGCATGGACTCAGTGCATATCCTACATCTGTCCATGAATTGGGATACAAGTTGTGACGGCTCTGCTTGACAGTTGGCCTCGGCGAAATAGCACTCTTGGGCCAAATGTGGAAGTTTATCACCTATTTGTGTATTAATGATGTCAAGGGCGTTGAATTGTGCGCTTGGTTGAATCAAACATTTATCAACTTGAGCCATAACTACCCTGTCCATCTTAGAGATATCTGCCAAATCTCTTTCATTTTTCTCCTTTAGATCAAGGGAGATCTGATCTATATTCATTTGCCTTAGTGTCCCTGAGTCGCCTCCCCTCTCCATTCCTAGAAGCTCGCCATCTACGACATTGAAAGCTTCTTCTAACGAACTGGTCACCTTTTGAGCCTGTTCTTTACTTAGAGCAATATTATGTTCCCAGTCTTTTAACAAAATGTTGCCTCTTGTTTGTTCAGCAATAGTGAGCCCTGGAGAATCTGTGGAAAATCTGTTGTTGGTAACTATCACTGCCTCTTGAAAATCTACCCGAGTAGCCTCTGCGTTCCTTTCCTTGATAGTTAGATTCTCCGAAATATGATGAATTAACACGCAGTCTTCTCGGATTACCCCTACTTTGTCTAACAGACTTTGTTGCGCAGAAGAGATCTTACTCTTGATATCAATCGCTCGAGATTTAAACCCTTCGACGTTGATCATTTTGCTCTCAGCAACCTCTAACTTAGCTTGTAGCTCTGTGATCATGTCCCTCTGCTGACCAGCCTGCACCCAACCATCTCGGATCACTGAATTTGCTTGTTCCAGCTTGGTTTTGAGGACTTCGATTTCTTTCTTATCGGCCAATTGGGCCAACTCTATTGATCCACTCGCTTGACTCTTAGCGTTTTCTGCAGCCGAAGCTACTCCGGCTTCAAGAGTCTTGATCAGTTGATTCTTTCTCTTGAGATGATTTTTCAACATCGCAACCGAGAATTGGTTCGCTGATGCATACGCTCCTAGCATCCCTGCTATCTCTGTGGCGAATTCATCACTCTTCTTGTTTTTTCCATCTGTCATTACTTTGAATTTTTTAACAGTGGACTCTCCCTCTTGATAAAATTCCCTCTTTACTACAACTTTTCTCTTTCTGTCAAAAAAGAACTCATTAGGGGGGAGTTCCTCTTCCCTTATAGGTCTTAGTTCTTCACCAAATATCCATCTCTCACTAACATCTCCCTGTGCCGACTGCAAGGGAGTGACAACGGTGATGGGTTCCTCGATTTGCTTCGCCGCCTTTCCTGGTGTGTCGAGTGAGCCCTGCTCCTTCGGAGGATCAGAGGCCTTCGTCTCTGTCTCCGGTTTCTGAGTCTCTGGCGGGTCTGTGTTTTTTACTTCCACCTCTGGACTATGTTCCTTGTGTGGGTCAATAGTCCCTTCTTCTGTTTCATGATTCTTTTCCTGCTCGGGACTCTTCTCCTGTTCGGGATTCTTTTCCTGCTCGAGACTCTTCTCCTGTTCGGGATTATTCTCCTATTGTCCTTCCTGACATTTTTCGGTGTTAGAAGTTTGGCCCTTGGAGCTTTCAGCCTCCTTCTCTTTATCCTTGGAAAATCCCAAACCTCCTAGCACCCCGGGGAGACATCTTTTCCTATGCTCCTGAAATTTTAAAACAGAGGCCCTGTCTTCGGGTGCTAGAGATCTGATTCGAAACTGCACTTCTGCATAGGACCTCGCCCCTCGTAAAACATCATCCGAGGGTGAGCATTCGTGTTCAAACCTCTTTAATCCACAATTTCCCAAATGGGTGCCTACAATTCTCTGAGGATCATGCTTTTTGTACTCAATAGAGACTAGGCTCAAGTCTTCTAAGGTTGCAACCTCAGCCTTAGCATGTCCGAAATCTAATAAGGAATAGGAATTAAGCCGAATAGGGAAAAATGGCCATACCTTCTTTGATGACGCTTTGAGCTCTTTACTCACTCCGCCAATCACCGTTTGTCGAGCAATCTCACGACAGGCCAGCTTGTCGGGGATGAACAGTGGTAGGGCCAGAGGAGGAATAGCAGCTCTGAAAACTCTAAAATAGGAGAATTCTTCTTCTACGTACCAGTCCGCGATACTGCTCAGATTCGCAGCAATGCTATCTGAGATGCGGGGTGGCGAAAGACCAAAAATGGTGATGTGCAGGGGCACCATCACCCAGTTGAAAATCTCATAAATAAACTTATTTGCATTATTTTCCCACAACTTGTCATGGTACTCATGCACAGTTTTTTCTTGGGTTGGACTCCAAGCCCAATTCATCAAAGGAAAAGGTGTCATGGAGCATATTGCGTCCATGATATACGCGGACATGAAGAATCCGGATGGTCTCCCGGCTGCTTTTTTCTCTCGGTACTCTGTGACCCTGTTGAACAAACTGTCGGAGAGCATCTTCACCCAATTAAATGAGCAACCTTCTGCTACCCGAAAGATGAGAGGTACCCACCGGATGTAAAAATGCGCGGTATCCTCACTTCCGAAAAGTCAGCATGTCATCATCGCCATATACATATACTGTGGCTCCAGCGAAGAAATTGAATACACACCCTTGTCATTCGCTCTGAATGTCGCGGAGCGCGAAACCCAATCTTTTATCAAACCAGGCATGGTTTTATCATATTCTTCGCACTCCTTCTTTTTGAATTCCTCCTGGAATTCATTGCCATATATATATTCAGAAGTCGTTGGTAGCTTATACATTGATTGGATATGCTCTGGTCTGAAAGTCTCGACCGTGGTCCGCCAATCATTTATGATAGTTCTGGTTGGTAGGTCGATGTGATTCAATGCCCATCGGATCATGTCGTAGTATGGGAGCAACCGAGGTCTGGTTGCAACCAGGTGCATTCCCGACTGAACAATTGTCTTGTACTTAGTGTTCAAGTCGTCCTTTACAATATCATTGTCATCGTCATCTGAGTCTGAGTAGTTTACCAACTCGGATTGCAAAATTTCTGAAATAAACGACCAGGTGGGTACTGAGCCGCCAGTCCGAGGTGAAGTATCTGAGACGTTGTCTGGACCCTGCGCTGCAACCTCGACATTCACTTTCGCTGCTCTCCTTGGAGCCATGGCTGACGCTTGCTTTTTCGCTCTTCTACAATAGACCTGTGTATACATGCGGAAATGAGTTCTCTCGGAGAAAGGTGGGCTCTGTGCGCTTATGAGAAATGTTTAAAAATAATGAAACTCTCGTATATATTTGAAAACTCTGTACCTTTTGAAATAAGTCTGTCAAATCGCAAATAAAACCAAATTTAATGTATAAATCCAATCTTATTTATTCGTGGATTTACCCTAATTCTTCATTAATGTCATCAATGTTCAGCGGCTTGACAGGCAATCGGGTTATGGAGAGCAAGTAAATCCCTCGTGAAGTGTGCCAACCTCGATACGTGGGACGTATCTCGCTTAATTTCATTTTTTTAGAATTTCAAATCTTAACGACTTAAAGAATTTTCTCGTCTTTCGCTGTATCGTGAATTTCCTTTTCACACTTTGACTATTCAACTCGCGAGGCTGTGAGTGCCGGTTTTACCTTAATTAATAATAACCGTGATTTGGCGCATTTCTTAATTATATAACTTAACCTAATCGCCATATCGCGACTCGGGAATTCGAAGACAAACTTTTGGGAGAATGGTATGCCGAGTTGCGATATCGCGATGTGGCGATAATTAAGGCTCGAATTAAGAGAATGAATTCTTAGATTAGGCGACTAATTAATCTCTCTATAATTATGTCGCATCTTCGTGAATCGGAGTTTTGGACACCTTAACTCGATGAAAGAAAGTATCGTGTGACGAAGTGCCGAGAACCAAAAATTAACCATGGTTAGTTTTTTACCCTTAGTCTCTGACCAAGGTTATCACAAAGTCATCGTGTTCTCGACTATCGGGGTTGCAAGAACAAAAACTCAGGTCTGACGGATGCCGAGGCGCGAAACCCCGACGACTTCTAATCATGGGTTGAAGGTTTAATCCTAGTTAATGCCTTGGACGAAAATTAGAACCGAGTTCGCATTTTCGCGACTCGGGACTTGTGAATTCAAGAAATAAAGTGTCTGACTTGCGAGACCCCGAAATAAAACCAAAAGAACAAACATACTTGCGAAAAATGGACCCTTTTTTGAAAGTGACAAAGCATTGCTATTCATGGGACGATATTTCAGAGCTTTATGATTTCGGAAGGAGAAGAAAAACAACTTTAGATCTCAAGTATCAAAAATTGAAAATTGAGCGAGGTGAAAAACAAGGGTGGCTCCAACATAGGCTCCAACTAGGGATCCCGCTTCCCTGTGAGACGGGAAGAACAGTAGACCAGGTGCCAAAATTGGGTAAATGGAGTCATAGGCTAATATCAACAAAAAAATCAAGGAAAAAGATAGAAGGGGAGGGAAATTTCGCTTGGAACCCCAGAATTTTTTTTCAAACTCATATACTCTTTCTAAACACAGCTGAAGTCACTTTCGCAATTCTCCCTTTCCCGCTACTAAGTTTGGGGAACGCTTTAAGACAGTCGTAACGCTCCCAGGATATTCAACAGGTCTTGCGATTCTTAGCTTGCATAAAAAGAATGATATTATTTAATCTAAAATAGGGAAGTCCCGTCGGAATTTGGGGAAATGATCAGGTTTTTAGGAAGCGTTGATTACCAGAGTAGATTGATGTTTACGTATAACAGCCTTACAGATCTCTTAGACATTTCTTCACTGTCAGCGAGCCTGTTCAGTACCCCGGTGAAGTTGTCTGACCCTTTTTTACTGAATTTCTTTTCACCACTTCAAAAAATATTTATGCGTTTAAACGCTAAGACGAGGGCAATCATTTCTGAATTTCCTTTCATCGTCTTAATGGACTAGGTGGGGGCAATCATTTCTGAATTTCCTTTCACCACCTGCCTCAGTATTTACTTTTAAAACACGAAGATGGGATCAATTAGTTTATATCAGGGCTGAGATCTGTGTAATATTTTTTATCAGAGGTCTGTCAACTTATTTTGATTACTAGGTATCAACCTTCCTTTGACCCTCACAAGACCTTTAGTTCTTAGGGAGACAAGGGAGAATAATAAAATTTTAAGGAACATCCTGTTCGAGCAAGCTTTGATTTTTCGGACGCTATTGAAAAACCTAGGACAGTTAGGATCGCTATAAACGTTCCTTAGCTTAGCAGAGGATCAAGTAGTTGTGAAGACCAGCTTTCTTATTAAGATCTGCTTCGGGATCCCTGAGGTTTGAAACGAAAAATATTTATCCCTTCCCAAAGGCTTGGGAAGATAGTGACTTGCTAGAAGTTAGGACCAAATATAGACAGGAAACAAGGTGGTAATTCAATGGCTTAATTATACAAAAGGTCATAACAGTTTGGGACTGGTTTTCGGATATATTTAGGAACAAAAATTTTGACTGATTGTTTTTTTTTTTCAGTTTAATGTATTCATTCAAATCATTTTCTTTTGAAAATTACAAAACCAAAAATATTCCTGTTACCTAACCTTTGTATTACAAACTTGAAACAATATTACCTTAGATGGCTTAAAACAGCCTTTCATGACATATGTATTGAGAAAACTCACCTCTATCCTTTCTTTCAATTTCTTGGTGGACTATGAATTATCTTATGTATCACCTGTTTCATGTCGTTCCATTTCCTACACCGAGCTGCATATTGTCTTTTCAACTAGTTTCGTATGCAACTGGAATCCTGCGAAAATAAATGCAAATTTTATTGAAAATGTGTTGAGAGTTTAGGAATGAAAACCAAAAATTAAAAGTAGATGTTTTGAACGAAAACATAAATATGCACATGACTTATAATAAAATTTATTTATTTACAAATATATACATATAATTTTTTATTTC
>ML804190.1:69775-102758 GCA_009831015.1 Picea engelmannii | reverse complement strand
TGTGAGCACTGAGAAGTTCTCTTGGTGTAGAGGATCCATGGGCATTGTTGCCCTGGATTGTTGACTATGTAACCCTGTAACCTCCTGTGTGCAAAGAAAACAACAAGTGGGAGAATGTTGGGTATGTGTTATATTCTTTGCACAAGTAGTAGTGTGTTATATGGGTATGTGTTATATTCTTTGCCGACATATTTTCGCCGGTTTCGTGCCGACATATTATCGACGGGCCGACATATTTCCGGGACCACATGATATTAGGTGGTTTTCGGCACATGGTTTTTTGCCGATGGTTTTCTATTTCCGGTTAAGGAATTAGGGTTTTGGACTAATCCAGGTCATTGGGTTAGGGTTTTGGATGCCGCTGGCTCCTATATGTATATTGTATTGTAAACAATGTAACACAATGTGTATCAATATAATATATGTTGGTTTTCCCGGTTTGGGTTTCCAGGTGAAAACTCTCTGTGTAATGTTTGTATTTGCCATTGTATCTTTTCTGTTCTTTTCTGAATATCAGTTTGCAGTAGATATTGTACAAGGTTAGAATTTACAAAACAGACCAGGAAGAAATCCAAGGCCTTCCAGGAAGGCCAACAATCACCCCCAGGTAATCAATGAAATTGGTGTCTTGGAATTGCAGAGGTTTCGGGAGCACACCTAAGGAAGAAGCGCTAAAAGACATTATCAAAACCGCTAAAGCCGAGATCCTGCTGATCCAAGAAACCAAGATGGAGGGACAATATTTCCTCCAGAAAGTCAAAGCAAGATGGAATTTCAGTAGTGGTATTGAAGAAAGTGCCAGAGGGGCATCGGGCGGCCTTGGCACGATATGGAACTCCAAAAAATATGACCTACGCAAATATGAAAGTCACAAACATTGGATCTACACCAGCCTTGTCCATTTGGACACAGGGAGACAAGTAAGTCTATTTAATCTCTATGTTCCAGTTTTGCCAGAAGATAAACCCTCTTGTTGGGAAACCTTAAGAGACTTCATGCAAGATAACGCATTGGATAATATCATCCTTGGGAGCGACCTGAATCTAACCCTCTCGGCAAACGAGAAAAAGGGAGGCTCAAGAGTTAGGGATCAAGCAATGGAATGGGTAGAGGACCTTATGTCTATCTGGGAGATGGAGGATATAAAGCCAGCAAAAGGAAAGTTCACTTGGTCAAACAAGAGGGTGGGGCCAGGGCATATTGCAGCGAGACTGGACAAATTCCTCGTCCAAAGCTCCTTCCTCGTCTTAGGACTAAATATAGACTCTGTTATTCTCCCTCAAAACATGTCAGATCACAAGCCAATCTCTCTAATTCTGACTTCTGACTATAACCTGGGACCAATCCCCTTTCGCTTCAGCCCAAGATGGATCCAAGAAGAAAGCTACCCCGCCCTGGTGGTCAGAATATGGAATGAAACAGTATCAGGCTCCCCCTTTTACGTCTAGGAAGAAAAACTTCGGAGGTTAAAAAGAGCGTTAAAAGAGTGGGCCAAATCTTTACCAAATCCCATCTCCAAATGCCTAGAAGCACAACAGCACTTAGAGGCTTTTCAGCTGGAAATGGAAGATGTGGAGCCCTCGAAAGAATCTTTGCAGCAAGTGGCAAGGTTGCAAAAAGACTGGCACCAAGCCTGCAGAGAAGAGGAGAAACATTGGCAGCAGAAATTGAGGTGTCTCTGGATCGAAGCAGGGGACAAGAACACCGCCTACTTTCACAAGCAAGTGGAGGCCAGGAAGCAGTTCAAAACGGTAATAGAAATCCGCACTCAGGGACAGATTATAACGGACTTTGAAGGCATTAAGGAGGCAGCGGTGCAAACTTTTGAAGCACTCTATACAGAGACCCATCTAGAAGCAAGTGACCCAGCCTCCTATCCATTGAATTTGATCCAGGCAAAGATACAAGAAGAGGTTAATAGCAAATTAGTCAGGGAAATAGACCAGCATGAAATTAAAGAGGCCCTGGATCAACTGCACCCGGATAAATCCCCTGGACCTGATGGTTTTACGACCATATTTTACCAACATGGGTGGAATATCATCAAGTCTGACCTCATGAAACTCATCAGGAAATCTCAAGCTTGTGCCAAAATTGGAGGAGGGACTAATTCTTCGTTCTTAGCATTACTTCCAAAGGAAAAAGGAGCGGCCAGCTACGATAGATTCCAACCTATCTCCTTATGCAACAACAACTATAAGATACTTACCAAAATCATAGCGAACAGACTCCAAAGCGTCCTCCCTGCCATTATCTCGGAAAACCAAGGAGGATTCATAAAAGGAAGGATCATAACGGACAATATCATCCTCACCCAAGAGGCACTTCACTCAAGCCTACGATGGAAATACAAAGGTATGATTGTCAAACTCGATCTTTCAAATGCTTTCAATAGGGTAAGGCACACATTTCTGTTTCAAGTGATGGAACGTTTTGGGTTCGCGCCCTCCTTCATAAGCTGGATAAGAGCTTGTATCTCAGGACCCTGGATAGCTCCTTTGGTAAATGGAAGAGCCACAAGGTTTTTTCAGGCCTCAATAGGTCTCCGGCAAGGATGCCCCCTCTCCCCTCTCCTATATGCTATCCAAGCCTCTGTCCTAAGCCTTCAATTAGAGTTTGGGCAACGACAGCAAAACCTCTCCGGGCTGCGTATTGAAAAAGGGGTCAAGGATATAAACCATGCACAATATGCGGATGATACGCTGCTCCTGGGAGGAGCAAGTACAGCAATAGCAAAAAAATTCAAGAAGGAGCTAGATGTGTTTACAGACATTTCCGGCAGCGTAATTAATACATCCAAGAGCAAAATCTATGGTTGGAATGTTAACCCAAGAGAAATGCATGATATATCAAGAATACTTGGGATTGCTGGAAGCACCAGGTGGGAAGAATTCAACTATCTAGGAGTCCCTATCATTAAGGCCGCTCCAAAAGTAGCACACTGGAACAACATAATAGAAAAAATAAAAACCAGGATTCGATCTTGGGGCGCCAATTGGCTGAACTTGGCAGGTAAACTAGTTCTCATTAAAGTGGTCCTCTCCAGTATTTCAATTTATCAAAGTGCACTTCTCCTAGTGCCCAAATCTGTAATTCAGAAAGTAGAGGTGATGATCAGGCATTTCCTCTGGGAAGGAGGAAAGCAAACAGGTCGAAGGCTTCATTTGGTAAAATGGGGGAAACTTACAAAACCCCTTCTTGAGTGGGGTCTCCAAATAAAGGACATGCAGATGCAAAATTTGGCCCTTGGAGCCAAAATCCTATGGAATCTCATCACAGGGACAGTCAATTGGAGCAAGCGAGCCCTCTGGAAAAAGTATTTTCGGGGGCCTAGAAAAAATTGTTTGAGTAATCCCACAAGACCAGGGAAGGGCTCTCCAATCTTCAGTTTATGCCAGAAGGCGCTGCTAGTCCTACTTCCTCATCTCACTTGGATCCCGGGGAATGGGCAAAGCATCAACATTTGGGAAGATTTGGTTCTAGGAGGATCAGCGCTCTCAACTAGGCAGGAGCTAAGGCGGCTAAAAGAATGGATGCATACTAACAACATTCACAGCCTCTGGGATATCTCAACGTGGCAAAATGATGAAAATAAGTCTTGGTCCAGGTGGGAGATCGCTTTGTTACCTCATGAACTAGAAGAAGAGTGGAGCAGCCTTAAGGAAGCATTGCAAGGGAGAACCCCCCTAAGAGAGAAAAAGAAAGACAAGATAGGATGGGGTTCCAAAGCAGGAACCTACACCTCAGCCAGGGGATACCTTCACCTCGTCCCAGGCCTACAAGCCTCACAAGACTCGGCAGTTTGGAAGGTAATATGGGCAGTTAAAACCCTCCCAAAAGTTTATTTGTTTGTTTGGACAGTAGCCCAAAAAGGATTTCTCTCTGGAGAAAATCTTCGGAAAAAAGGATGGGCAGGGCCAACAAGATGTCCACTTTGCTGTCAAGCCGAGGAGACAACAATTCATCTACTGTTAAGTAGCCCCTTTGCCAGCGAGGTTTGGAATCTAACTCTTGGTTTAGGTGCCTTGACCCCTCCCATTCCACAAGATTTCCAGCTTCTGTTTTCAAGTTGGCAAGCCCTGTGTCCCTTCAGGACAGCAAACCAAGGTCATCTCACAGCGACTTGGAAATCTTTGCCAAAGTTTATCCTCTGGAAGCTATGGTTGGAAAGGAACCACCAAATCTTCAGAGAAGAGAAAATAACTCCAGCACAGGTAGCAGTTAAAATTAAAAGTCTTTTCAGTGAGAGTGCGACCTACTTCATAAAGACCTCCAACTCGAAGGCCTTGGGAACTGAAGAAGAAGAATGGATGCGCCATCTTGGGCTTCAGAATGCTTTACCAAGAGGCCCTCCAATCATCTCACCTTGCAGCTAGGAAATTAGATTGGACAAGAGTGCACTGGAGGAATGGAAAAGCTCCCTAAACACCAACATACTTTCATTCGATGGAGCGTCTAAGGGTAACCCAGGGAAGGCAGGGGGATGAGGAGTAATAAGGGACCCCACTGGGAACATTGTACTCAGGTATGCATGGGGCCTAGGTATAGAACCCAATAACAAAGCTGAAGCCCTCGCCCTCTGGCAAGGGCTCTCCCAAGCCCTCTCCTTAGATATTCGAAATTTAACTGTGATTGGAGATTCAAGGCTTCTAATTCAAACTTTAATTCAGAACACCAGGGTCTCGGACGGGCAACTCAAGCACGTCATTGATAAAATAAGGATCCTCGGGCGTCGGTTCCAGTCAATTCAATGGTTTCACGTCCTAAGGGGAAATAACACCCAGGCGGATGAGGAGGCCAATACGAGAGCCCGTTTGGGGAAAAGTATTATGATTCTCAATGGAGCCACAGTTGAATGGAGCATCCCGTAATTACAACAAACCAAGCAGACATTACAAGTGGGCGTTTGGACAAGACGCAGGAGCAGAAAAAAGGACAGCGGTATCTTGGAATTTCATAGCGATCTCCATAACGGAAATGATCTTCATCATGAAATCAGCACTCCCATATCCCAAAGCCACCCCTTCGCACAGAGAATACAAGAAGGAAAGGAGCGAGCAGGGTTATAAACTCAGGCGAGTAGGAAGGATAAGAGCAAAGGAAGAAAGAGCAGCGCGTAAGAGGGTCGAGCCAGGGCAGCATTTTGGACAGCAGGCGAAGGTCGCTAGAGGAGAAAGCGGAAGCACGCGATGGCATCGAGCTCGGGCCCAAAGCCAACGACGGAGGCAAGACTCACAACGCTGGAAGAGGAGCTGGAAAAATTGCGGGGGCTCATGCCCAATCTGGACGACTTGTTGCAGAACTTGGACAGTGAGGCTGGGAGACGGATGGAGGCCTTAGAAAACGACATCATCTACACAAGATCCGGCTTGAGTGAGGAGATCTGGAAGCTGAGGAAGGAACTGGGAAATCCAAAGCAAGACCATGAAGAAAGGATGTGGAATCTAGAACAACAGATGGAACAACTTAACAAGGAATGGATAGAAGAAAAAGCGCAGTCTAAGGGGAAAGGAAAGGAGTAGTTCAGAAGCACTTCCCCAAGCAAGAGTTCTCTATAAACATTTTGTAACAGTCAGAAAGGGAGTTTAAGTAGTCGTGTTTTAGCCAGTCTTGGATTCTAAGTGTCATGTAATAGCTGATATGAATAGAAGCATTCTCTAGTTAGATTAGTTGCAATCCTACTCCTATGTAACAACATCAGCGGTTTTCCGCAGTTTTTAATAAAATCCCCATTACTCGTTTCTGTCAAAAAAAAAAACAAGTTGTAGTATGACAGTGAGAGTGCCATTCATCTTGCAAAGAACTCAGCCTTCCATTCAAACACTAAGCATATACAAATCAAGTACCATTTCATACAATCCGTCTTGGAAGATGGACATTTGAAGTTGGAAAAGATACACGCTATCCAGAATCTTGCAGACATGTTAAGAAAGGGAGTAACTAGTGTGAAACTGAGTTCCTACTCAGTTTCAGTTGGTCTTCAAGCATGAAGGTGAAGATGAGAAATTTTCCAGGTCCAAAAAGGATCATAGTCCAGCAGATACAGCAGCGATGGAGTTGTTGAGATCAGTCTCCAAGTGGGAGATTGTTGGTTGTGGAGTCTGATTATCTTCTTGATTTAGAGGCCTTTGTTTTCAGCTGTGTTTATACCCCATGAAGACTTTACACACTGGAAGAATGTACACTCCTCCACGCGGGGGAGTGCAGGGGGACTTACCCCTCCTGCAGGGTCCGAAGGAAAAATTGTCTTGTAAATGTATATTGTAATTTTCATAGTAAATCTAGACCGTTCATTATAAGGTCGTAGATCTGACGATAGAAGTTATGTTAGGGCTTTTTTCCCTAGAAGGAAACTCCCTTTTATGAGGGAAATGTATTGCGGCTATGTATCATTGTGAATATTGTATTCAGAGAGAGGAGACAGTGAGAGAAAGAAGAGGAAGTTACAGCGGGTGTGTTGTAGGTTGTATCCCTTCATTTTGTTGGATAATAATAAAGGAAGGACCTAACAATTTCTCTTATGAACATAGCCCACACAGGGTGAACCACATATATTTGTGTCTCTATTGTATTATGCATATTCTATGTTTTATTTCCACATTTGTTTTATTGCATTGCTCTGCGATCCTATTTTTTCTAACAATTGGTATCAGAGAGAAAGGTAACTCGTAGGAAAAGAGGGTTCATGGTTCGAGTGGGAGCAATGGCGGAAGATAGAAAGTTTAGGGTCGAGAAATTTAACAACCAAAACTACCAGTTATGGAAGATGCAGATAGACGATTATTTATATCAGAAGGATTTATTCCTACCATTGGGTGGAATAGCAAAGAAGTCGATGACCATGAAGGACGAAGAATGGGAGGTTCTTGACATAAAGGCACTCGGAACGATATTGCTAAGCCTGGCAGTGTCGGTGGCTTTCAATATTTCTAAAGAAAAGACAAGGAATGAGATGATGGATGTATTGGCTAAATTATATGAAAAACCCTCGGTGTCCAATAAGGTATTTCTAATGAAGTGATTATTTAATATGAAGATGTCAGAAGGTGGGTCTATTGCAGATTATTTAAATGAATTTAATATGGTTACTAATCAACTAAGTTCTGTAAAAGTGGACTTTGATGATGAGGTTAGGGCTCTTATAATCTTGTGCTCATTGCCAGAAAATTGGAATGGATTGGTCATGATTGTAAGTAAATTTGTATCTGGTTCAAACACTCTAAAATTTGATGATGTTGTTAGTGTTATCCTTAGCGAGGAAATGGGACAGAAAAGCACAGGTGAGACACCAGGTAATGCTTTAAACATGGAGAATGGGGGAAGACAAAAGGATAGAGGAAAGGGCTCAGGGAACCGCGAGAATTCTAGGAAGGGAAGATCCAAATCCAGACTTGGAAAGATGAGTGTTGGAATTGTGGAAAGAAAGGATATCTGAAGAAAGATTGCAGAGCTCCAAAGAAACAAAGAGATGTACAACAAGAGAAAAATCAGAAAGCAAATGTAACAGGTGATGTGCTACAATATGCTTTGATTATTTCCGTAGATAACATTTCTGAGTCTTGGGTAGTAGATTCACGAGCTTCATTTCATGCTACACCCCATAGGAAACATTTTCTAGATTATGTTCAAGGTGATTTTGGATAGGTTCATTTGGGTGATGATACACCATGCAAAATTGTTGGAATGGGAAAGGTAAAAATAAAGCAAAGGAATGGAAACCAATGGTTTTTGAAAGAGGTAAGACATGTTCCATATCTAAGGAAAAGTCTAATTTCAACAGGGCAGTTGGTAAGTGAAGATTGTGTATCCATATTTACAGATAAGGTGTGGAAGGTCACCAAACGATCATTATTGATAGAAAAATGAGAGGAGGTAGGTACATTGTATTTATGTACTAGTAATATTGACTCTTCTATCTCTTTAGCTTCTACAGGAGTGGATACAAAATTGTGGCATCATAGAATTGGACACATGAGTGAGAAGGGGATGCATATACTTCACAAAAGAAATTTGTTGTCAAATCTTAAACAAATTGATTTGGATTTCTGTGAGCATCGTGTTTATGGAAAACAGAAGAGAGTCAGATTTCTCAGAGTCGAAAAAAAAGAAGAGTGAAAGTTTAGATCTTGTGCATACAGATGTATGGGGACCATCTCATGTATCATCTCTTGGTGGCTCTCGTTATTACATTACTTTTATTGATGATGAACCTAGAAAAACTTGGGTTTATTGCATTCAACAAAAATTTGATGTTTTTGAAACTTTTAAGAAATGGAAAGCTTTGGTTGAGAATGAGACATGAAAAAGGTTGAAGTGTCTCAGATTAGACAATGGAGGTCAATATTGGAGCAAGGAGTTTGATGATTAATGTTCATACCATGGGATTCGTAGAGAGAAGACAGTTCCAGGAACACCACAAGATAATGGTGTGTCAGAAAGGATGAACAAGAAAATCATGGAGCATGCAAAGAGTATGAAATTGCATGTTGGTTTTCCCTTGCAGTTATGGGCAGATGATGTAGATATTGTTGTTTACTTAATAAACAAAGGACCTTCAAGATCTTTGGATGGTAGAATACCAAAGGAGGCATGGACAGGTAAAAAGGTAAACTATTGTTTTTTTAAGACTTTCAGTTATGAAGCATTTGTCCATATTGATAAAGAAAATAGAACAAAGCTTGAGGAAAAATCCAAGAAGTGTACCTTTATTGGATACGGTGTTAATGATTTTGGTTATCGCTTATGGGATTATGAAAATCACAGAATCATTAGGAGTAGAGATGTCATATTCAATGAGAATATCATGTACAAAGATCAGTTGCGAGGAAAGAAAAAGAAAAAAGAAAAACCATAATACACAGTGTTTGATGACATAACTAAAAAAGAAATTCCAAAGGTACCAAAAAATATAAATGTACAACAATACGAGTAACATGTACTTCAAACTTCTGCAAGTATTGCTAGAAGATCTACCAGGTTAAGTAGACCCCCTGAACGATACTCTCTTTCATTGTATTATTTATTGTTGACTTATTCTAGTGAACCATAATGTTATGAAGAGGAAATTCAGGAAGACGCTAAAAAGAAGTGGGAGCAAAGAATGAAAGAGGAAATGGATTCCCTAGTAAATAACCAGACTTGGGATTTGGTTCAGTTTCCTGCAGGAAAAAGAGCATTACAGAATAAATGTTGGTTTACAAGTTGAAGGAAGAATATGGAGGCAAAAAGCGGTACAAGGCTAGACTTGTATTAAAGGGGTTTGCACAAAATAAAGGTATAGATTTTGATGAAATATTTTATCCTTTTGTTAAAATTACTTCAATTGGGATTATTTTTAGTCTTGTGGCAGTAGAAGATTTACATCTTGAACAATTAGATGTAAAAACATTTTTTCTCCATGGGTGTTGTGAGTGGGAAATCCCTCTATGGACTAACACTTAGGGTTTTATTATGCATGCAGAAAAGACCTAAAGATTCCTACTTTCTACCGTCATCCCGGACCTAATCCCCATTATTCTTAAACAAATACGTAGTTAAGAAGATCAAGTGAACATACCTTATTTCAGGCGTTTGATATCTATCCTTCTTCACGCTTGATCGCTCTTTGACTGCAACTCTCCTCCCAAGGCTGGCCTACATTCACACAAGACAAACAAAGAACTCCACATCCATTTGATCTACAGATTAATGGGTTAGATATCCAATCAATATGTATGCAATAAACCATGAAACCTCATATGGTGGGAGGGGGGAAGTACTTATTTATTATTAACTTCAACAAATCAACTTACAATGATGAAGCCGACCATTACTCCACGAACCTGGTCCTGGGATCCTCTTCAACTATCCTCCAACTTCTTTGCTCTATATTTTTCTTTGCACGAGGATGGCTAAAGGGTTGGGAAAAAGGGAATGCGCAATCGGGTATAGTTTATTTACTATGATTCTCCTCTTCCAAATGGGACCCCTAACCCTTCTTTTATAGGCTAGAAGAAGCTAGGTATTTGGTCGAACCCTCAACCATGCATGGCCAAAAGGTTTAGTTAACTCACCTAAAGTTGTGTGTTCCGTCAGCAACTTTCCTTTTTTCGTGCTTTTGTAGGTACACACGGATTGTTTTGGGTCATCTAGCGTGTACACGCGTGTAGTAATGGAGCAGGGCGCGTGGGCCTTTATAAAAGGTGTTTTTAAGAAGAGTTGTTCAGTAGTGTTTTGGCAAAGAAGGAATCTGAGATGGCCTGATGCCAGGTAAGCATGTCTGGTGAAAATTAGGGTTATAACTGATGCCCCCTAATGTGTGAGGTTAGAAGAGCATCTAATGGCCGAAATACATTAACAATCTTCACCATTGTGTCGAACAAGTGAGCACAAGGACCAGAAATTGGGAGGTGTCATCTGCAAAAATAACAATTGTCTCACCGAGGCGGGCATACCCATGCTTGGGATAAAATAAAATCATGGCTACCAATCAAATACATTGTAGATCCATGTCATATAACTATATAAATTGTAGCCTCAAACAATACACAGCGAAGCTACATCTCAAAATCAAAAAGATATACGTGTAGAGTATCCATCTTCTTAGAAGCTACTAAGGCCCGAAGGCTGGAGATGAGGCCTTCAAAGCTCGAGCAACAACTTCAAAATCTTCAAAACTCGAGTAGGAGTGTAATATGAGTGTACGACTTCACTACCCAGAGGTCTTCGACGGCTCGTCGGTCATGGACTAGAGAATCTTGATGATCAGACTGAAGGCTTCATTGATTTCGAACAAAGACTTGATTGGACATTCAGGATGGCCAGGCATGAGGGCAAGATACAAACTACAGAGGGGTCGACTCAGGCTTGGTAAAAACTTCCCTTGGAAAACAACACGACAAATGATGAGACTCAGGCAACATGGTATTAACATAAGTTTACGAGGCAGGAGGCAACGCAAACTCTCCATATGTTTGGAAGAATAACCAAACAGAGAAGGACACAACTCTATGTAGTGAGGACAGCTTCCTAAGGTCGTATTAAATCCCAGAGTTTGGTGAACAAACGGACAGATGTGCTTTATCCAAGGGCAACTCATTATGCTGCCAATAAAGAAAATACTTTTCCCTTCCTCTTTTTGGGGTATATTTGATTTTTTTTGTCTTTTTCAATAATTTTGGAAAAAGAATAAAAGAATGTTACATTACAAAGGAGGAACGAGTGTTGCAAACATACAAGTTCAAGGCACAGGGACAAGACTGATGTTCAGAGTAAGGACACTCGGGAAAAATCCTCCAGGCGCCAAAGGTGTCCAGACGCAGAGGCAAAGTGCTACAGGGCTTGTGTATAAGGCATGCTTTAGATGGTTCGGTTGAGAGCAACATGGAGCCAGCATTAGGCCAAATACGCGGGTATGGAAATGCGATTAATAAAACACACAATGGTAACGTCCTTCGATGTGAGTTTAACGAGCCCAGAGAAGGTAAGCTCGACGATTTTTCATATTTAGAGAGTCTGAAAAAACGTAAAAGGAGACTCCATTGGGGTACCTTTTTCGAAGGTAGTCTAGTCCATTCGAAAAAGGGGTAAACTAGCACCGACAAGACGTCTATTCAAAACCATTTTAACGAGTGTGATAAAGACAAGATCACTCGGGCATTTTTTTTATTTTTAAGGAGTCTGAAAAAAGATTAACTATGGACTCCGTCAGGAATGTTCTTCTGGACCATTTTAACGAGTGTGAAAGAATAAGGTCACTCAACGATCTTTTCAATTTTAGGGAGTCTGAAAAGAGCTTAACTATGGACTCTTTGGGGGTTCCTTTTTCATAAATTTAGTCCCTCAGGCCCGAAAAAGGGGTAAAATTATACCTGAGGGTACTCTTCTAGAGAACTGAAGTTCCTTAGAGTATACCTTTGTTCGTACAGTTGACCGTCCAGACCGAAAAAGGGGTAAACTACAGTCGCATAGACGTGACTTCAAATTTCAATTTAATGAGCGTGAAAGGCCACAAGATCGCTTGGCAATATTTTCATGTTTAGAGGGTCTGAAAAAGGGCTTAAAAGAAGACTCGTGTAAGGAACGTTCTTCTGGACCAATTTAACGAGTGTGAAGAAACAAGGTCACTCGACAATCTTTTCATATTTAGGGAGTCTGAAAAGGGCTTAAAGAAGACTCCATGGGGGCTGCAACTCATGTATGCAACTGGTTCAGGTAGAGCCCACTGCTAGGCTCAGAGTAGGAGTCTCTTCGATAGTCAACTTGGGAAGTCTCCCAAAAGGGAAGAAAACACAAACCACGGTGTAAGTCCTCCCACGGTATAGAAACCGTAGTCATGGCTTCAAGGATAGCCTTATCTGAAGGCAATTCAAAATTCGAGAAATCACGCAAACGAGGGTCAACAGTCCCAAAGGGTGAAGCAAACTAACCATACTCCATATGATGATGGAGGTTCTGTCCAGGACTGGCAGAGTCTATCAGCGAAGAGTCACTAGCATGAGGGCTTGAGGATCTACAAACAACGAGATCAGACTCGGAAGGATAATCAAGCCTACTTGGACCAAGAGGGGGAATAAAGGGCTCCCATACCCCCATTGGATACACCAATGGATCAATTGTTGATTCCAAGTCTCGAGAAGGAAAACATGATTGCACAGGTTCCTGCTCAAAAGCAATTGAACACCAAGGATAAGACGCCCCATAATTAACCCGTGGCGGGGTAGAGTCTACATGAATGCTAGGAACATATAAAGGGGTAGTCTGAAATAATGTCCAATTAGGATGGTGATTATCAGATGCCAGCTGGTCGATAGTGACAATGCTTCCATTGTGAGGGAAATGCATCACCCGGAAGAGCGTAGACACCTAAGCATTCATAGCATATACATAATCACGCCTGAGAAGAATATTGAAATCTAACGGGCCTTGCACCACTATAACATCAACAAGGACAATCTTCCCACCTAAAGATATAGGTAACTGAGGAAGAACCCCCAAATATTCCCTAGGATGTCTGTCAAAATCCAACAGCTCATGCGAAGAAGACACAAGCTCGGGAGATCCCAAGACTTTCCAAACCGAGTAGGATAAAATACTTGCAGAGGCTCCCTCATCCACAATACATCGATAAATGTTTGTTGAATTAACTTCAACCCTTATTTGAAAAGGTGTGACAGAAGGAAGACGAGGCTCAACAAGGTCATTCCAATCAAAGGAAACCATCCTAGGGCTTGGAGGGGGTGTGCTCGGAGCGAGCGGAATGCCCCCTTGTTCTGAAAATACTGAACCGAAAATGCTAAAAACATAGTCTGTAGACATGTCACTCCCCAAAAGAAGAGTGGGATCATCCGATGATTGCATCGGCATGACCACTTTCGTAACCAATGGTTGAATAGGCTGCGGGACTACATGGTCTAAAGGCACCTCACCCCGCAAAAGAGGAGTTGGATCAGTCGATGATTGCATCGGCATGACCACTTTCTCAACCAATGGTTTAATAGGCTGAAAGACTACATGGTCTAAAGGCACCTCACCCCCCAAATGAGGAGTGGGATCAATCGATGACTGCATCGGCATGACCACTTTCTCAACCAATGGTTGAATAGGCTGAGAGACTACATGGTCTGAAGGCACCTCACCCCCCAAAAGAGGAGTGGGATCAGCCGATGATTGCATCAGCGTGACCACTTTCTCAACCAAAGGTTGAATAGACTGTGAGGAAACCTCAAAAGACTTAGAATCAGAAGAGCTTGTAGACAGGGACCACAATATTTGTACCTCTGGAATGCCAGGGCACAAATGAGTAAGGTGATATCCCTTGCAAAGCTTACAAGGGAACTTAGGCTTACGTCCTATCCATCTAGGTTTCTCAACAGAATTAATGCCCCCAACATGACTAGCAATGGTTTCTTGCACATCTCCAACATGACTTGAAGAGGTTAGTGATGGGTCGATAACATGACTTGCAGAGGCTACAGACCTATTACCAATATGACTAGCAGTGACTGGACTTTTTCCCCCAGCATGACTTGCAAAGAGTGGGTGTGTGCCCCCAACATAACTTGCAGAGGTTGGGTGTTGGTCTTCAACGTAACTTGCAGAGGTTGTCGACCTATCTCCAACATGACTCGCAGAGGTTGGTGATTTCTTCTTCCTATTCTTCCTCTTTCTATTTCGTTTAGACTTCCAGTTACTAGTAACTTTACTTTCACCAGAGGCGGGAGAAGGAGGAGGAGAAGACTTTGTTGATGAAGAAACATCAACAGGGTGCCCATGACATAAAGTGCTTAACTGAGAAGTGTCAAGAGAATTTGGGACATTTGGAATGGTACCCAACCAAACCGGTAATCCCACATTCAACTCAAGAATGTACAAAGTGGCCATTAAAGGGACACCAACATTTCCGAAGAAGGGAAAAGCAGAAGAATCCCCTTGTGAAGGGGCTCCTTGGTTGGTATCACCGGGAACTTTAGCCATGAAGATATTATGCACAGGTTCTCCCCTTGCGGGATCGTTCAAATCCGTAAAAGTCTCACACACTGACTCTGAAGAACCAGTGGTATCAAAACAACGCCTATAAAAAGGTGGCTCCACGTTTCTAAGTGGAAGACCAAAAAATCCTCATGACCGGTGGAGTGGGCGGTCTACCACCCTAGGTCAGAGACCCAAAGCCATGACTGACTAACTCACTATGGAAAACTAGGGATCCCAGAGCACACACTAAAAGTTCCTAAAGGCAAATCAAGCAAATGACTAACTAGTTGGAAGAACAGTTACACCAACCAACACTAGAGAAACTTATCGGTGCAAGTGCAACTCGAATACGAAACCACCCTCTGGGTATACTCTGCAAAGCGTGGTCCAATGTCTGTCCTAGGTATCGCGGTATACCCCCGCAATCACCTGTGTATGTCACTAAAAAGATAGGCAACTAGGTTGCCAGCGCGTGAACAGTCACCAGGCGGGTACAGTCGAAAGTCGGGTAGACCACAATGAGCAGGGTATTGAGCCTGAAACCTGTCAAGGGTATCAAAAGCAAGTGGTATGGAAGACAATTGAGGACCTTGAACGGATTCAAGACCCACGAAGCTCCATGGCAAATGCAATCGACGGAATCCCAAGACAAGCTTTCTATATGTGTTCTCCACTACGATTGGTCCAGCTTTGGATGGGTTATCTCCGCTACCTTTCCAAACGCGACCTCGTGTTTATCCCCTGTGTTAGAGGGGGGTCCCGGATAACTTTCACGATATTGGACTTTAACACTCCCTAACTCAGACTCCAATGTTTGATTTTAATGGCCTTGAAGAGTTTCCTCCCCAACCTAATTCAAGGCCCTAACCCTAAACTAGTTGGTTGACCCTACAAACATAAAAGGTCTAATGAATTTTAGATTTAGCGTTAATTTTTGTGGCTTGTCTTAATTCAAAGGTTATGAAAGTAAAACTAGTGATGTTTGAAAGATGAAAGCAAAAATAAACAGAAAGCTGGAAACAAAATACCTTCACTTAACTCAAATCTTAAACAACTTTTCAAACTTAAAAATGTTCTAAGATCTTTAAACAACAAACTCAAAGCAGGATTTCACTCGACTACGAGCTACTTATGATCTAAGTAAACCGTCAAGAACTTATGAAATAAAAGATTTTTCCCTGGTTACTAATGCAAAACAACACTTTTTAACCAAACAAAGAAATAAAAGTTTTTTTTTTTTATTTGAATGCTCACAAAGCAAAAAGGAAAAATATCAACAAGTCAAAACCAAGAAAACTTCTGGCCTAAGCACAGATCGCAAAGAATCACTTTAAAAATCACACACAAGCAAATTAAAATTAGACTCTCACACTTGTCTAAAAACCCTATAAAAGAAAATTTTGAGGAAAACTTCTAAATGAAAAAAGAAAGCTATTGATGTGATCAAACCTAAGTTACTGACCGCTATGACAGAGACCCAAAAACCTGAGAGGTATAACTCTTGTCAAAGGAAAGGATGACTGCCTCACCTTCAATTAAAATTCTCTCTACAAGCACACTGTTGACAGTTCAACAGCAAGCATGTGCACATGAGCTGTGTAAAGTCAGAGCGTGTGTACATGCGTTCTGGCCTTATACAGGTCGTGTGTATCTCTGAAACTCCGAGACAAATGAAAATCCAAGCAAGTCATCCCAGACAGAGACTACTAGTACTGAGAACCAGAATCTCTTGAAGACTCAGACACTTACTTTAACAGAAAAAATAAAAAAATTCAAGGAAAACTTCATAGAACAAACCAATATGAGGTGAAACCTAAGCTATAGACTGCAAACAACAAAGACTAGAAAGAGTTCCAGAAAACCCCTGAGAAGGACTAATTCTGACAGGGAAGAGGATGACTGCCTCTCTAAAAGAAATTTTCTGGAATCATACACGCGACTGACGCTTCCTCAGCTAGCGTGTACACGCGAGCTGTGAGAATGCAGGGCGCAGGTACACACGTGCGGACCTTATATAGGCCGTGTGTACCTCTGTGAGTCTCTGAAAAAAAAAAAAAACAGTCAAGCAAAGAAACAAAGATAACTGGTATGGAAGACCAGAATCTCTGTTAGCTCAGACTTTTGCAGAAACTTTAAAAATAGGAAATGAAACCAGTTCTTAAAAATACCCAAAAAATATTCCTAGAAACCCTAGCTATCCCCTGTATGGTCGCCGATTCTATTGTGAGTGGGAAATCCCTCTACAGACTAGCACTTAGGGTTTTATTATGCATGCAGAAAAGACCTAAAGATTCCTACTTTCTACCGTCGTCCCGGACCTAATCCCCATTATTCTTAAACAAATACGTAGTTAAGAAGATCAAGTGAACATACCTTATTTCGGGCCAATAATAGTACCCCTTATCCCCAAGAGTGACAACACTAGATTAGGATGCCTAGGATGGCCACCAAGGTGAAAGAAGGAAAAAAACATACATTTTGAGCTCATGATTCATTCTCTAACTTCAACCTAAGATCATTACTCAAATTTTGAATGTATTAAATATGACACTTTATATGAAACAAGGAATAATGTACCTTATAATGTGTTGGGCCACCATCTCCCAAAGAGCCTTGTTGATTGAGTGTGATGAGCCTTCATTGTGGGTCATGAGACATGATCTGCTCTAGTTACCCCTAGGTGGGAGGGGGTAGCATCTGGCTCCAACATGGGGACATGTGCTCAATAGAGTGCATGAGAACCTCAACATCTCTGGTAGTCCAAGACCTGCAACCTAATTCACTCTAAACATCTTGCCACATTCTAACATGCACGCATTAGTACTACAAGGTAGGGGGAAGTTATCCACCCTCGTTTATGAAAATATAAAACCATGTGAAAAATAAATTTATTTTCCATTTTCATCAATATATCATTTTTTATTTTTCATGATATAAACATTAAGCTAAGATTAATGCATGTTAAATCAATGAACAATATCAATAAAGGAAAACAATGCAATAAAGCAAGCACACAACATGACCTATATAGTGTACCTACTCTAAGTTATTCTAGCGGAAAGAAGTCAAGTCTCCTCCCCATGATGGGGTTTGAGAAGGGATAAACTAATGGGTCGTGGTAATCTCCTCCCCTCCAACATAGATAAGTAAAAGGAATCATTAACAAACTTCTTCCCAACCTTGTAAGGGCCTTGCCATAGACAATAAAAATCTTTGTGCATATTTAGTTTGCCCTTCCTTTTGTCCCACATGAGTACCAGTCTTCCCAGTTGAAAATCTTCATCTCTTACCTTGGAATCAATCACTTATTTCTCTTTTGTAGTATCTCTTCCTTGTTCCAAAGTAGGAGAGTTGGACCTTATTAAAGCAATGTTTCTTTGATCGTCTTCATGCAACTTTGTTTCACTTCGCCTTTTCATAATTGTAATGGAACCCATATCTTTGTCTTTGTATTTATCAAGTTGTCTTTGGTAATCCTCCCTTCTAGGCCATCTTATATTTGTGACATATTCTTCTTGAGAAAAATGGAGATCATCTAGGTCAAAATCAAGAGAGGGGTCTATGGGTTCCTTAGAATGGCCTTCTTATGAGGTTGTGTCAAATTCATAATCACTTCCAGGATCTTCTACATGGGTTTTCTTCTTCATTTGATTGTATAGTTTTATCCACATTTTGTGGGTAACTAAGGAGATTGTGTCTCGAGGCCCTCGGGTTGCAGATATGGAGTGCTAAGAGACTACATGACCAGCAATATCCTTTTGCATAGATGTCTCACCACCACAGAGGTCGCAAATTTTCGGATGGCATCCACCACACCAGCTTGCTTTTGGAAGGCAATGGGCCTTTCTCCATGAGGTACAAGTCAGTATTATGGTGAGCATCATCTCAATATTTAAGGCATCTAAGTATGTTGTATCTTGGATTGCTCTAGATTTCATGATATATGCTTGGGAATTATGCCTTTTTCCCTGCTTCACCTTGGTGGTTGTCATTGTTACCTAGTAAGTGGTCTTCCTTGGGGATAGGTTTGCTACTATGAAATCCCTTGAAGATCCATCATACTGTTCCCGACAATACTTACCACTTTCCATCATTATTCTCCTCCATTTCCTTATCTCTTGGGATTTTAGGGTGTATTGACCAAAGAAGGGGTTGTCCCTCATTCTATGGGAAGAAGGGATGAAGGCCCAGAGGGATTGATGTTGGGTAAAATATAAAATCCTATGTATGAAACTTCTAGATGCTTCTCCTAGGGATCACCCAAGAAAGCAATGAAATGCTTATCTTTGATGAAAGGGGGACCCACAATAAAACATGATTGATAATGCTTAAAATGTTAGGTAAAGGATAGGAGGTCTCATCACGAGTCGGCCTATCATGTCCATGAATATCTATTGGTATGACATTTCCATCATCTGGTCACCAAGCTAGGGTAATGGCTCTCGGTTGCATGGCTGAGAGAAACATGGTCTCATCACAAGCCAACCTTCTCATTTCCACTAGATGTTTGTGGGTGACACTGCCATTATCTAGACACCACGCCAGGGCAATGGCCTTCAACCTTTCCTTAAATTTATGAAAGAATGAAAGAATGAAAAAATAATGGACTTGGAAAAAGTGCATTGCGGACGAAGGTACCCATGAATGAGACACAATGACCTCTTGTATGTCTTAAGCCCTATTCCCATTGAGTCTTGACCCTAACCACTTCACCTATTTTACATGGCTTATAGAGTGATCTCTTGGAAACTCTCCTTGACCTAGGGAAAGATCTACCCAATATGACACCTTGTCAACCCTCCCATATTCAAGCTTGACAAGTCACATAATGTCTTTGAGCACTTAATTGTTTGATATAGTGATCTTTGATGCACATTCTTAGGTGGCTCATTTATTGATTGGATTCACTTATCATGATGTTGACTTGAGATCCTTGGAGGGCGTGCTTATTTGTCTTTGCAGGACCTAGTTGGTGGACAATTTTGGAAGAACAAGCCTATCTTGGGCTTCCATGGAGCTTGAAGCCCATAGGTGGATGCCAAGGGCCCACATGCTGGACAAGAAAGATCAAACTTGGAAGACCTAAAATATGACTTGAATGACACAACCTAGCCCCCGCATTTCAAATGTTTTGCCTAAGAGAGGCAAAACATCACTTCTAGAAGAACGACGTCACCTAGGGGTGTTAGGGTTTGGTGCAGAGTTGACATGCATTTACACAAGGACATTTTTTAGGGGCTTGAGCCTTGATCATGAAGGAAGTCATTGGTGTGCTTGAAAAGTGGCTTTAGGAAGCCTTTCTACTCTCCTCCATCACCAACGACCTCCTCCTAGTGCCAAAACGTCCCCTAAAGGGGTGATGTCCATATGACTAGGGATTTTTCTTTGTGCAAAAGTGAAATTAAAGTGAATCGTTTAATATTACTTTGTAAAGGGGGTAAGATTAGGTTTGTTGATCCCTAGTCTTTTGGTTTACCCTTAATTATGTGTACAAACTATCTTAATGACATTTTGTATAAATAAGAGATCATAAGATCTCATTTTAACAAAGGCATTCCTCTCCCATTGTGAGAGAGACACTTAGAAAACTTGTGTTGCCTTTGGCTATCTGTCTCTTTTTCTCTTGTGGTTATTTGCTTCTTGGTTATGGTTGATGGAGATGGCGCGCTAGCCTTGGAGGCTTTCTTCATTGCTTTTTGGTGGTTAGTCTAGCTTTTACTGCCTTTTAATGTTTGAAGGTGCCATTTATTTCATTGTATTATCATTTGTACAAGTTAAAGGTTCTATTTGCTTGAGCCAAGAAGGGAGTATAAGGGTATACACCCCTACTTGCGCTTCCACCATTTTATTGCTAACGGAATATTGCTTCATAAGTGTTTACTAAGAGGAGTATCATTGCATACACCCTCCTAGTTGAAACCCTAACTAGAGAAGCTTGCCTTGGGAGTAAAAGGGTTTACACCCCCAAGGAAGTAGCCTATCTAGCTTCTTCACATTCTCTTAACTCCATTAACCCAAACTTTTGAAGGCACTAGTCACTTTTCATTAGAGAAACAAAATCTTGCCTTGGGAAACGTAAAAAATACTCTTTTGGAAGCTCTCACTTTGGGACATTAATTGTCATCCTTCAAGGACCCTCACCTGCTTGAGGCGTCCCCCTTCTTCTACTACTTTGTTTTCTGTTATAAACACTAACCTACATCCATTAGGGCTGCATAAACCTAGCCTATAACTCGCTCATAACTCCTAATCTAACCCTAGATTAACCCTCTAATTTTGCTAGTTTAAACTACTAACCTAGGTGCATCTGTTGGGCTAGCTTTTGGCACTCTTTGGTGGTCAAATTTGTTGGTGTACTTCATTAAATGATACATCCATAAGGCTGATATACTACTGCAAAAATTTACTTTCATGACAACCATATTTATTTAGTCTTGAAGTGTTATTTTCGATCCACATTGATTACTAATTTTATTGCTAACATTGCTAACTAGTCTAAACCTTTTACTCGCTGATTTGGATATAATATATTGCTGATATAATTGTTGAAAAATAGGGACAACAAGCTTAAATTGTTGATCCACTTGATATATTGCTTTGTATTTGGTTTTATCTTATGTCTCAGGCAGGTACAATCATCGGGAAAAGCAACACATCTTTTGGGACAACATCACTTGGTCAGCAAGGCATCTCCCTTTTCCTCTTTTCCACTTGGTACACCGAATTTTAGGGGCCTCTCCGTTACCTTTTCCTTTCCCATTTCCTTTCCCCTGGGGTCTCTGGGATTGCCTCCCAGGAGTGACCTTAGTCCCCCCCTAAGTATGGGACCTGTTATCGCACAGTTTGTAGCAAGGATAAAAGGCTTGAGGTTTGAAGGTCAAACTTGCATAACAGGAACCAATCCCACCCAATGTCACCACAATGGTATGGTTCTTTCTCTTTAGGGAGGTAAGGCCCAGGGGAGACGTCCCCGGTGACCTGGGGTTTTGAGAAGGCAAGGGATTACATGATAAATTAGTTATTCCCCTCTCACAAGTCACCACCGAGCATATAGTCTGGCTAAATAGCCAATAATAAAGTATAAATAAAAAAAGAGATGCACTTGCCTGAGACAAAGCAACAATGAAACTCATATATGCAAGATGCTCAATTGGTTAGTACTTCATGTAAATCAATGACTACCTGATACACTTATAAGCAATTTGATAATGAATGTTGACGAAGTCAATATTTATAAGTAGCAAATGAACATTAAATCACTTCTTCAATAAATGTTGAAACAATATGGCATTTAATGCAACAAATTAACACTTCATTTAATTAATGCCTTTAATCACCGTTCAATTGCTTATAAAGAAAATGTTTAGTTGCACCAATGATATTATAGCTTAATATGACGGTAGCAATAGGTTAATAGGTTAATTCCTAAGCTAGGGTTAGTACTTAGGGTTTAATTCAAGGTTTTGAAAGTTGTTGTGATCAGGTTCACTTCAAAAGCAATAGGTCTTTTAGATCAGTGCCTTAGGGTTAATAGAGTCAAAAAGTCAAGGACGCAAGAGCTAAAGGATGCAAAGGTAATCCGGCTAAGGACTAGAGGGAGAAGCTTTGAGGTGTTGCTACAGCAAGGCCTCAAAGTCAAAACCCTAGGGGAGAGAGGCTCACCTTGGTGTAGGAGAACTAGGCCTCGGTGCTCTCTCCTCCTTCCTTAACTCAATGGAAATCACGGCTAGCTGAAGATGAAACATAAAACCAAGACAAGAAGGTTTGATGAAGCAAAGTGTTGCTACAGCAAGGCTCTACCAACAAACCCTAGAAAAATCAACCCAAAGTGTAGAAAACCTAGGCTTTAGGGCGTCTCCCTCTTCTCATCTTATAAAAGGTACGGCTAGCAAAAAATGAATAGAGAATGAGAGTGTAGCAATGACTAGGCTCTCTCCTTCTTCAATAAATGACTGAAAATTCTCTCAATGGGGACATGAGACAAGGACCTACTTGTGTGCTTGTCACCTAGGGTTTTGTTCAGCAAAATTATAAAAATATGCAAGAAATAAATAATGCAACCATTCAATCAAAAAAAATTGCAGAAAAATACTCACATATCACCAAGAAAAAGCATTGCAAACCCTAGTTGTAACACCTTCCATTAAGAGAAATGCCAAATTATGCCAAGAAAATCCTCCTTCAACAAGTGCACATCACTAAATCAACCAATAACCCAAGAGAGGGCGCAAATTTCAGACCTCACTAATGAGTGAGTGTGAGACGATGAAAAAATGAAGGTGAAAATCCTTCATTTATACAGTATCATGACCTAAATTTACATTTTAGGTCATGTAAAAGGTTGACAAGGCCAAAATACTAAAATCATACTATTTTACATTAAATTGTCAAATTAAAACCCTAATCAAGCTTAAAAGAGATGACAAGCCCCTCTAAGGGAGACGTTAGCCCCTTCTAGGGAAAATGGAGCATCATGGAACAAAACGTTAGCCCTCCTTGGGCTTCTCCAACCTGCCACACATGCCAATACTGCCCAGTCTGCCTCCCAAGACGTTCATAATGTTGGATGATGTCATGGTCATGATGGGTGACGTCCTAGACCTTCCAAGGCCAACGTTCCACTGAAAAATGGTCAATCCCTCTAGGTCAAGCTCTGTCGAGGTGCTTCTGGTGGGATGTCCTCTTCTTCTCTAGTGGAAAGCCCCTGATCCATCTTTGTCCTATCTCTACCCCCTGATGGGTCTCAACGTCCATCTGGTGGGCTCTTCAACCCCATGGAGGTCCGAACTGATCAACTCCCCATGTGTACCGGCCCAAATGGCACCTGTTCGTCGAGCATGGTCCTGCACATCAAAAGCTACGCCCTCCATGGGCTCATCAGTCACAGGGATCATAGCAATTTCAATCACATCTCATCATCAACATTATTAAACATGTGCATAAAATCCCTAATACATCAGTTAACAGCTCAAAGACGTTACACAAGCCTACAATACAAGTCTGGAGGAAAGGACAAGGCATCCTATTGGGCTAGTGTCCACTCGAAAATGAAAGTTCCCGGAAGAGACCTCATCCAAGCCATGTAAGTGGGTGATATGGTTAGGGGATGCCCAAGCATCTGGGTGCAATGAGGGCCAAGGATGGAAGAGATGTTACCTATGGGTGTCTTTGTTAGAAGGGGAGTTGTACCTATCCTGGATGAATTCTTTCCAATCCCTTTCTTGCCTTTTATAATTTTATCTTTTATTTCTTTTCCTTTTTCTGTTCAAGAGCTAAGAAGGGGACACTGCCCTAGCGTGGTGACCAGTGGTGACAGTGTTACCCACAAGTACTTTCACAAAAATGAGAAGGTTGTCTCGTAATGAGACCCACTTTCCCTTGGCCATGCAACCAAGAGTCATTGCCCTGGCGTGGTAACCAGCTGGTAGCAATGTCATACTGCTAGGTACCCATGGACCTAATAGGTTGGCTCGTGATGAGACCCCCTATCCTCTAGTTAGGTCTTGTTTTATTACTTTTATGGGTCCCTCTTGTTTCTTGTTGAGAAGCCTTTTATTGCTTTCTCGGGGATCCCTGGGCGAAGCATCTCGAGGTTTTATTTTTAGGCTTTTATCTTTTACCAGCTTGCTTTTACCTTCTGGGCCTTTAGCCCCTTCTTCCCACGAGATAAGGTGCAATCTTGAAAATAGGTCAACCTAGTGCCCGGACAAGTGGAATGGGATAAATGAATGGGAAACAAAATGAAACAGTGGTGCTATGGTGGGAGCGAACGATGGCTTTTCAAAAATCCCCCTAGTGGCAAACCAAAACCTACAGACACGGGCTTTCTAGGGCACCCTGTCAATCCCCCCAAACATGGTCAAGTGGGAAAGTGTAAGATCCAAGTAGTTCTTAGAAATTAAAGGAATCAGATGCACACATTCAATAGTTTTGATGATCAAAGTGACACATACCATGATACCTGGACTAATTACCTCATGGATCTAGAACCTTCTCTGACACAGGACCAAGCCGATGGTGATGGATGTTGTTGTTGCTGACAAGATAAACATGTTGGAAGAAAGAAAAGGTGGGCCCTCCAAGGCCATGCTAAAATCAATCCTGCTCTCGGTACTCCATGTCTAGGACCTGTGGGCCTCGAGACATGATCTCCTAGTTATCCCTAAAAGTGGGGGATAACATCTGGCTCCAACTCGGGGACATGTGCTCACCGTAGAGCGCATGAGAACCTCAGCATCTCTGGCATAACCTGCTGACCTGCTCAATCTCAATAGAAGCATCAATAACAAAAATGGGGTGATAATGGCACCCTATCATACATGGATATATATATATATATATAGAGAGAGAGAGAGAGAGAGAGAGAGAGAGAGACTGAAATAAAACTATCAATAATGTATACGTGAAATCAAACTAACATGCAATGCAAATGGTATAATACACGAATGCAAGAATGCCTACTTACCTACACTTACTTGTGAAGTCAAGTTCCCCCACCTGGGTGGGGTTTGAGGATGTGCCCGCTGACTGGCACTGTGCGTCTTCATCCTTCCAATGTAGACAGGTAATAAGAGTTATTAACCGAATTTCTTCCAACTTTGAAAGGGCCAAGCCAAAATTAAATGTTTCCTTTGATATTAGTAGGCTCCCCTTTATTGGCATCCCACATCCATACTACGTCCCCCTCCTTGTACTCTCTAATTTTGAAATTGGTCGTTCCTTGAACAACCCTGGTGTATTGTGCAGAGGGAGGTGGGTGGGATTCTGTTGTAAACACTTCTTGTTGGGACAGATGGATCTGCACATCATCTTGTGCCCTTTTTAGTATATTCACAGTCCTGACTTCCTTGTTTTTAAACTTGTCTAGGAGTTGTTGGTATTCCTCTTTCTTGGGCCATTTAATGTCATCTGTGTCAGAATCACTAGGCTCTTGCACATTAGTTGTAGTCACAGGTACATTCTGGTGATGACCAACAGTTCCATCTTTCAAGGGTACATTCACATAAGTGAGGTCCATCTCAAGAGTACCTCCTAGTTTTGAGGCAAACTTCCTAGACAATAACATACCCCACACATTTGGGATGTCCACAACCACTATGTCCATGTGGATGACTTTCTCGGGGTATTCTTTAAGGAAAGATTCAACATTCTCAATCACCCCATGTGTTGGTATGCCTTTAGACTCAAAACCACACACATTCATGTAAGGTCGTGTGACTTTCAAACCTAGTTGTTGCATGACCTTGAGGGACATCATGTTAGCACCGGCCCCTGTATCCAGCATGTAGTTGTTGAGGATCTTGTTATTCATTATCAAGGTCATGAAGAAAGGAGGATGTTCATCATATTGGACCCTGAAGTGGTTGGGTTGCAACATGATAGGAGGGTCCATGGGTCCATCTGATCCTTGAAATAAATTTTCAAAATGATTTTTGACAGATGGGACCTTAATGACTTCTTTCAAGGGAATAGTTACATGCATCTTGGATAGTGCCCCTTCAAAGTCAAAGTTCAAGTTAACCCTTTCAGTCTTGGATATCTTGGGAAGAAGTACACCCAAAGGTGGGGGTTTTTTTTGGTCAGTGGCAGGTTGGTTCAACTTCTTTCTTTTATACACCTGGAAATCTTGTTTCTTTAATTTTTCTTTTGATTCTTGGTCTAGGTTGTTTATTACTGCCATCCTAGCCGACCTAGCTGCCTCTTTCATGTCCTCTTGATGTTGTTCAGCGGTGATATTTATTTGAGGGCCTTCTATGACGTGGCCTATATTGTTCACTTGTTGATGGTCATCATTACTGTAAGGACATTCATGTTCCCAATGTGCTTCACTGCATTGAAAACACCAAGGGTTTTCATCCACAACGTTTGTAGGTTTTAAGGTGTTTGGAACTTCTATGCCCTTGAAAACATTTTTGTTCCACTCAGCGATACCAACTCCTTTTTGTATTGGATAGTCATCTCCTTGTGTATGACAATAATCATCCCAATCTTCAGAGATATCAGAGGTATCATCGATACAATCACCCAAATCTGTATCTTCTTCTATCAAGGGAATAGTGGGGAAATCTTGAGACAAGCATGGATCCATCGAGTTATAGTCACTAGGTCCAAGATCATATGTTAAAGAGGGTGTTTTCTCATCCTGCTCAAAGTGACTGGTTTGTAATAGTGCGGGAGTCCCCTCAAAAGATAATTGGTCATCCGGGTCTTGCTTTGTTAGAAAAGTAATTTTCAACATTTCATGAATTCTTTTAACCCTTTGCAAGATAAAGGACATACTAGTGCTCAAGGTGGTTTCATTATGCACCCGAGGCTCTTCAAACCTATTTTCCGGATCCCTATTGGTTTGGTCAAAGTACTCAAATCCGGGTTGACTCATAACTTGATTTTCTAACATTGGTGTGTTCAAGACAAATAAGGAATCTTCAAAATTAGGTTTTTTATGAGTGGCCATGCCCAAGCCCTCGGATGGTTCATGTAGTCTTGAAAAGTTCAAGACATCGTTGATGTTTGAGAAAGTTGTGCTCCATTTCCTTTTGGGAGGCATGAGTTTTATCTCAAGGATTCTTGGGAGCTTGGGTTCAGTTTATGTGATATCCTCGTCACTAGATTCCCAAGAGTTGTAATTGTGCGAGAGATTAACCTGATAGATGTATTCTTTGAATTCAAGGTTCCTCTCAATCTGGAAAGCGGAATCTTGTGCTTCTTCTAGAGTCGAGGGTGACCGATCTTTGAGAGTAAACTATAAAACTCCTTCCAATGAGTTCAAGTAGTGTTGGAGGATATTTTCTTCCGAGTTTAAGCTAGGTCATATCTTTTTGAGGAGAAGATTGAACCTATCATTGAAATCCCTAATGCCCTCGCTAGAACCCTTACAAATATCAGTATATTGAGAGTAAAGGGAATCCATGCTTTCCTTTTCACACCAATGTTTCTTAAAGACTTGTTCAAGATCCTCAGGGGTTTTGATGCTTCCTTTCGGGAGTTTGTTAATCCACCTTCTGGCACTTCCGGTGAGTGAGCTCACAAAGAGCCTTAAAAACATGTCAGGGTGTTCTTGTCTGGATTGGTGAAAATGAAACTCTTCACAGAACTTGGTCCAATGAGAGTCGGCATAGGATCCCTTTTACCTTGAAAACTTAGGTATCTAGGATTCGACCTTCTTGGGTAGATCATGTAACCCCCCTTGGGTGTTAGCTAAGCCTAAAGGGCCAAAGATTTCTTCATGGGACCATTTGGGAGAAATTACGGGGGTGACAGGATTTGTAGAGGTCATAGTAGATGAAGGTATATAATGACGCCCACTACGGGTCGTCATTAGCTATTTGTGGAGTCGCTAGATGATTTGCTTGAAATCATCAAAGAAATAAGGGAATCACCCTAAATGGAGTTGCCAGGTAAGCTTGTAAGATAAAGAGTCTAGAGGCAAGGCTTACCGAAAAGTTGGCATCTTGAGGAAGGTTTGACTCAGTGTTCCCCGGCAGTGGCGCCAAAATGTTATCGCACATTTTGTAGCAAGGATAAAAGGCTTGAGGTTTGAAGGTCAAACTGGCGTAAAAGGAACCAATCCCACCCAATGTCACCACAATGGGATGGTTCTTTCTCTTTAGGGAGGTGAGGCCCAGGGGAGACGTCCCCAGTGACCTGGGGTTTTGAGAAGGCAAAGGATTACAGGATAAAGTAGTTATTCCCCTCTCACAAGTCACCACCGAGCAGATAGTCCGGCTAAACAGCCAATAATAAAGTATAACCAAAAAAAGAGATGCACCTGCTTGAGACAAAGCAACAATGAAACTCATATATGCAAGATGCTCAATTAGTTAGTACTTCATGTAAATCAATGACAAACTGATACACTTATAAGCAATTTGATAATGAATGTTGACGAAGTCAATATTTATAAATAGCAAATGAATATTAAATCACTTCTTCAATAAATGCTGAAACAATATGGTATTCAATGCAACAAATTAACACTTCATTTAATTAATGCCTTTAATCACCGTTCAATTGCTTATAAAGAAAATGTTTAGTTGCACCAATGAAAATGTTTAGTTGCACCAGTGGCTTCCTTCTTGTTTTGCTCAAGTTGTTCTTGGTTCACATAAAAGTATTCCTCATAAGATATGGTATAAATAGGATCCAATATGTCAAATAAGTTCATGTAACTGGGGCCTTCATTACTACCATTATCATAACTATTTATTGGAAATTCATGCTCCCAATGAGAATCCCCACAAGGCAAACATCAAAGGGCCTCTTACGGGTTTATGAAATTTGTAGGCACTAAGTTATTAGGGACCCTTTGATCATTTGGATGCTTAGGTTGTTGGAAATATTGTTGTCATTGATTTCAAATATAGGGGGAGCCTATAGATGTTCAAGATAAATATTACAATCCTACATATGTCCAAGACAAAGATTGCAAGATGGAGATTGTTGAAAGTGTTACTTTTTTATTTTTGATGGTCAATTTGGATACCATGTCTTTGAATGCATATCTACCCTACATAGCTAGCTCAAATTGGAGCACAAGTTAAATGGTTGGAAAACTTATTCTGAGACCTTTCCAACGGTATATGGCACTCCCTCTAACTCCCTAGGAATGAGGAGATATCAATTTTGCTGTCCAACAACCCATCCAAAAAATTAAGGTCGGCTCAACCAATCTTTACAAGCCATCCCTAAAAGTGGGGATAAAATTAGTATAAATACAAGATAGATTTCCGCATTTGGAGACGAACAAAGCAAGAGATCAAGTCTGAGGTGTACAAAAGTGATCTGAGGTGTGCTAAAAGTGTTGCGATGTCTTTCTGGTGTGCAAGAGAAGTCGAAGGGATTTTCTTGGGGTCTTTATTGTTCTCAAGGTGCATTATGAAGGACTGAATGTTTGTGATGCTATCGTGTGCACTATTTTGAGGTTGGGATGTTGTTGTTAGTGGATGTTGTCATTAGTAGATGTTTCCATTAGTGGATGTTGTCGCCAGTGGATGTTGTCATTAGTAGATGTTTCCATTAGTGGATGTTGTCGCCAGTGGATGTTGTCGTCGGTGATTACATTATGAGAATGATGTTATGCGGTTTGCTAGGGTTTGAAGGATTGCATGTGGAATGAAGCATGCAGGTGAATTCAGAAGTACTATGTATATGAAGATCTTGGATTGGTGTATACACATATCTTATTGAGTTGGTGTTGAGTTGAGGAGAATTGTCGATGGAACAAACTATGCAACATGGAGTATAAGAATGAGGATATATTTGTAGGCCCTTGGTTTTGGTATTTTGGAATCAATCACAAAAGGTTCTACAAATAAAGTTGGGAAGGAGTCAAGTGAAAACAATGAAAAAGAAAAAGAGGACAACTTGAGTGGCCCACCATATTATGATATTGTCAAGGTAATGAAGTGTACAACAACTAAATAGATTTGAGACAAGATACAAAACATTTGTGAAGAGAGATCTGATGATTAATCCTATTGTAAGCTAGATTCAAAAGAAGAAACATTGATGGGGAAGTGAATCTTGAAGTAGAACTCGTTAGTGCCTTAGAAGAAATAGATAGACTCGGGGAAGAGAATATAAACTAGAAGAAGCAATTGTAGAAACATGAAAAGAAGGATCATAATCTTGAAGAAACAGAGAAGACAATTATTATCTTGGAGACTCAACTTGAAGAGGCAAATAGGATAGAAGAAGTGGTGAGAAGCTCGTTGAAAGAAAAGGAAGAAAATAACGAGAAGCTAGAAGCTAAAATAATTTCCTTAAGAAATGAACTAGAGAAAACAATTGATCAGTTGAATGGAAGCTCGAAGTTTGGAAATAGTATTGAAATCTTAGATAATATTATTAGCTTCCAAAGGTCACCATTCATCAAGACAGGTCTCGGCTACACCGATAAACAAAATACCACCAAGGGAGATGCAATCATTAAAGTCCCAAAACCATCAGAAAAGGGAAATGAAGAGAATGCTAAAATATATACCAATATTCACAAAGGATCCATCAACAATAAAAGCAGGAGCACGAAAGGAAACAATGACCAACAAAAACCTAATTCTTCTCACAATAATAACAAGAATGAGTTTAGGAGAGTTGTTCCACCAAGAAGGCCTTTCACAAACCGATCCCTAAATCTCTTTCTTTGCTATTGTTTTTCTTGCAATAATTTCGGTCATAAGGAAATAGATTGTAGACCTTATGAAAAAGGTGATCATGTGAGAGATAGAAATAGAGGTTCTTATAAGACCTCAAAGGATGACTATGTGAGCAACAAAACAAGAAGTTCTCAAGGGTTTTCTAACATAAACTATAATTCATTTGCTCCTCTACTTAATTACAATATTGAATGTTATAAGTGCAATAACTATGGGCACATAGCACGTTGTTGTAGAGGCAACATAGTAGGACCTCCTAAACAAAATAGGGAAGAAGGTGTTCTTTCCAAACATAAAGAAGAATACTCAAAGGTTTGGAAAAGGAAACAAAAGCAAGAAATAAGGAGAGACGAAAATATTCGTGATGAGAAAGGATGTGATAAGCTAGATGAAGATGGCAGGCATGGATGATTTTAGGGGCTAAATTTCACTCATGGGATAATTTTCTATGTTTTTTCCCAATAAAATATTTGTCATTCTAAAAATGATTCGCCCAAATTCTATAGGATGAAATTATTTTACCTTAAAAATCGCCAAAATTTTATACAAACTATATAAAATCCTTAGAAATTTGAATACTTTTATAAAAATATCGCCAAACATTTTATAGTTGTCATATGAAGGATTAGTAAGATTCGTCAAGGTTTCTACATTTTAAAATAAATTTCCATCCTTAAAATCATCCCTAATGGCAAGGATATTAATTGTTTTGATTCTCACTCAGAACATGTAAACCCCATTTCTAAAAAAGGTAAGGCTGGGACATTTCCTTGTGAAAATGGAAATTCAAGTTTACAATACTCTTTTGTACAAGAGAAGTCATCTAATTGGTCCTTGTCATAAAGGAATGAGGAATCTAAAACAAATTCAAATAAAGTCAATACTAAAGCTTCACCTTGTTCAGAAGATCAACGTCATGACTTTGGAGTGGAAGGTTTGATCAATAAAATCAATCAAATAGAAGGACCAGTGTTGGATACTTGTAGCAAGGACAGATTGGATAATGATTGATTAGAGATATACTTTTAAATTTCACATTAGAGTGCTTGAAGGGAAGCAAAATCCCAGGGGGAGTACCCCTTTGCTATTGATGTCAAAGGGGGAAGTTGTAGACAAAGGAAGAATTGCATGCATAAGGAGAGTTGCAAATAGAGGGAGTATTACAGAATTGGCTAAGGGTTGCCATAAATGACAAAGGGGGAGTGATCAGGGGATCAAATTTTGCTCAATTTTCAAAGTGCTCAGAATGCGACGAAAACAGTGCCATTGCGTCCGTCTCGTCTTCCTGATTCCGGCGGTATATTTACTTTGTCAAATGGACATCGTATGAAGAAGATATCGCGATCTGTTCGTCAAGGCAAACATGCAAAAATTTTAGATGTTGACTGTACCTGTCCGTACAGTCCGTACGGTCTGACGTGGCAGGGTCGTACAGACCGTATGATTATGACATGGCAGTTGTTTATTGGTTGATTGTTGGCGAGTCGGGTGTTGACACGTGTCATGTACCTGGCAAATGTTGTGAGGACACGTGGCCCAATCCGGAGGCGCCACGTGTCACTCATTTTTTTGGTTCATATGGTTGTGCAAAACTTATATGGGAGTCCGTGGGGTTCGACCCCGGGACCTCCCCCCACAGCATAGAGCCTTCGCATAACCGCCCGGCCATTGATTTGGGAGTTGATTTGTCTTCACAGGAAACATTGATCAAATATATTGGTGCTTTGCATAGTTATTTGAGGCATACTATACGTATGTTTAATCCTTCGAATCTAGATGAGGTTTGTGTACAGGCTACTCATTTGGAAGCAAGGGGAAGGAACGATACTCATGAGGGTTTCAAGAAGACATACAGCCAGGGAGACAAAGGGAAGAAGAAATTCAAAGGCAATGGCAAGAAGAATGCTGCTGTGAAGAAGGAGGGAGAAAAGTTCACATGTAAACATTGTTCAGAGGATGGCCATGATGAAGACCATTGTTGGAAGCTTCATCCTGAAAGAAGACCCAAAAATTTTGGCAACAACGGCAAAGGGAAGTCAAAGACTGTTGCGACTATTCTACAAGACTTGGGTTCGGATTCTGGTGATGAGACAAAGATCACAGCGATGGGTTACCAAGGTAATAATTATCTTGCTAGCACTAGCTCTTCAAGTAATGCTAATGTCGATGTAACTCAACAAGAGAAAACGAGAATTGAACTTTTTCATATAAGGGTTGTTTCAAAACATACTAAGGTAGACACGTTATTTGATTCGGGGTCACAAGCAAATCTTATTTATGAAGAGACTGTTAAGAAACTTAAGTTGGAAACAAGTCCACATCCTAAGCCATACCCTCTTGGTTGGATATGTGATAATGCTAAGTTACAAGTAACCAGG
>ML804190.1:36656-67919 GCA_009831015.1 Picea engelmannii | reverse complement strand
GAAGAATTGGATTATCATGTGCATAATAATCTCTTGTATCATCTTGGCAAGTTGTGTATTCCACAGGGAGAAAGAATCAACATCATAAGAGAAGCGCATTCTTCTCTTATTGCTGATCATTTTGGTGTAGGCAAGACAGTGGCAAATTTGCAAAGATACTGCTACTGGCCTAAGATGAATGAAATTGTTTCGCGATATGTTCGGGGATGTTCGTTGTGTGCTACAAGTAAACCTAGTAATCGAAAGTTGGGTTTGTACACTCCACTTCCAGTTCCTTCTCGACCTTGGGAAAGTATCTCCATGGATTTTGTTGGTGGTTTACCTATGTCGAGAAGAGGTCATGATTATCTTTATGTTGTGGTTGATCATTTTAGAAAGATGTGTATTTTGATGCCTTGTACTGAGCAGGTAACAACAGAACAAACGGCACAGTTGTTCTTTCAAAATGTTTGGGTGCATTTTGGTTTGCCCAAGTCCATTATTTCTGATCAGGATTCTCGATTTGTTGGAAGTTTTTGGTCGAGTTTGTGGGAACTCATGGACACCAAGCTTAAGAAGAGCACAGCTTTTCATCCGCAGACAGATGGTCAGACAGAGGTGGTGAATCGTACAGTGGTACATATTCTTCGTGCTTATTGTAGCAAGCATCCTAAGCTTTGGGATGAACATTTACACTACGTTCAACATGCGTACAATCGAGCTAAGCACTCTTCGACGCAAACATCGCCATTTGAGGTATGTTTTGGCTATTTGCCCAAGTCACCTTTAGATTTTATCTCTGGGAAAGATATTGTTGTTGATGGGCAATATGATATTGATCGGGCAGAGAAGTTCATTGAACAAATTCAGTCAATACATCAGGTGGTGCAAGAGCAGTTGGAAAAGAGTAAGGCCAAGTACAAAACGAGACATGACAAGCATCGTGTTGATCACAGTTTCGAAGTTTGTGATGAAGTGTGGCTTTACATCAACAAGGAGAGGCTTAAAGGAGAAGGTAAAAAGTTGAAACCGATTCGATATGGTCCCTTCAAGATTGTTGACAAGATTGGTAACAATGCTTTTCGTTTAGATTTGCCTCTTTATATGCAGATGTATGCAGTTGTTAATGTTGAGAATTTGAAGTTGTATGAGCCTCCATTGATTGATGATCAAGGATAGCATGTTCAGATTCCTTCCATAGATGATTTTTCTCCAGAGTATCTAACAGAACTGCAGGAAGACACCATCCTTGACAGGAGAATGCGAACTTCGAAGCGAGGAAATGTGGAGTATTGGCGAGTTGGTCTTAAAGGGACGAATCCAAGCAAGGCCAAGTGGATTGAGGTTGGAATGGTGAGGGAACTATACCCTCATCTTCACATAGACTGAGATAGTCTTTTGGAGGTCCAAAAGCTTCCCAATGGGGAGGTGTGATCATGGGATCAAATTTTGCTCAGTTTTCAAAGTGCTCAGAATGCAATGAAAACAGTGCCATTGCGTCCGTCTCGTCTTCCTGATTCCGGCGGCATATTTACTTTGTCAAATGGACGCCGTATGAAGAAGATATCGCGATCTATTCGTCAAGGCAAACAGGCAAAAATTTTAGATGCTGATTGTACCTGTCCGTACAGTCTGTACAGTCTATACGGTCTGACGTGGCAGGGTCGTACAGACTGTACGATGATGACATGGCAGTTGTTTATTGGTTGATTGTTGGCGATTCGGGTGTTGACACGTGTCCTGTACCTGGCAAATGTTGTGAGGACACGTGGCCCAATCCGGAGGTGCCACGTGTCACTCATTTTTTTGGTTCATATGGTTGTGCAAAACTTATATGGGAGTCTGCGGGGTTCGACCCCGGGACCTCCCCCCACAGCATAGAGCCTTCGCATAACCGCCCGACCATTGGGCCATTGAATGGTTCTTGTTTTATATATGGTTGCAATATATTTTAACATTGTTTATTGTATTGAACGGAGGGGGGTCGGGCCGGGGCCTAGCCCCGACCCGTGGATTTACCATATGACATATGACCATTGTAAAAACCAAATCACGCGCGAATTGTAATTGCATACCATATATACCATATGTATATTGTATTAAACATATGCGCGCGGGGTTTGGAACCATAACCAACGGTTAAATGCGCGGGGTTATTGTATATAACCTGTGGCTTTGTTATATGACCGGTGGATTAAAACGCGCGGGAGTTATACGGTTTTGAAACGGGAATAACGACTTAACCACTCGTTTGCCTAGCACGCAGTCATATGCGCCATACGCCCAGGTGCCGAGGCGGTTAGGGGCTGGCGTGCCCTTAACCGTCCTATAGTTTGCACCGTTGGCACGGTTGTGTCCGGTGCTAGGTTTTTGCGCTTAAATGAGCGTGTGAGCCAGGTTCATTCAAAGGGGGTGCGAATTGTAGAACAAGAGACAGCAAGCTTGAAGAGGGAGACTTCCAGGAGGCCTAACTTCTTCATTTTTCGACCGATTGAGGTGTCGAAAGAGCCCAGACAGGGGTTTTGGGACGCTGGGAAGCCATTGGAGCAGTCGGTATGTCAGTTTGAGCATTGTAAGACATGTTTTTGAGCACTTTTTGAGCAATTAATAATAATGATCCATTGGAAACTGGACCAGGAGATGTAGCCCATAAGAGGGGTGAACTCCTTTATCAATTGATGTGCTTATGTGTTTATGTTCAATGTTTATGCTGTTGTCTATGTGTAATTTGCATAAGTAATCCTTTAATTTATGTGTTGCAAACTGATCCTTTTTCTTTAAACACATAACATTCACTTGCAATAAGTTTTTCAAGTTTTTCAAGTCTTCTTCATTTTTAGATCAGGGAGAATCTTGGAAATATTGTTTTCATTGATGTCAAAGACAGGGGGAGCCTATAGATTTCCAAGATGAATATTGCAAGATGGAGATTATTGAAAGTATGACTTTTGGATTTTTGATGGTCAGTTTGGATACCCTATCTTTGAAGGCATTTCTACCCTACATACCTAGCTCAACTGGGAGCACAAGTTATATGGTTGGAAATCTTATTCCAAGACCTTTCCCATGGTATATGGCATTCCCTCTAACTCCCTAGGAATGAGGAGATAAGAATTTTTTTGTCCGACAACCCAACCAAAAAATCAAGGTCGACTCAACAAATCTTTACAGGTCGGCCCTTAAAGTGGGGACAAATTTATTATAAATACAAGATATATTTTCGCATTTGGAGAGGAACCAAGCAAGAGATCAAGTCTAAGGTGTGTTAAAGGTGTTGAGGTGTCTTTTTGGTGTGCAAGAGAAGTCTAAGGAATCTTCTTGGGGTTTTTCTTATTCTCAAGGTGCACTATGAAAGACTGAAGGTCTGTGATGTTGTCATGTGCACTGTTTTGAGGTTGTGATGTTGTCGTTAGTGGATGTTGTCGTTGGTGGATGTTGCCATTAGTGGATGTTGTCATCAGTGGATGTTGTCATCAATTGTTACATTATGGGAATGATACTATGAGGCTTGTTAGGGTTTGAAGGATTGACTATGGAATGAAGAATGCATGTGAAGTCAAAAGTACTCTGTGTATGAAGATCTTGGATTGGTGTATACACATATCTTATTGATTTGGTGCTCAGTTGAGGAGATTGGTGTCTCCTGTAGGTCGTTGCCTAAAACTTGTTGAGTTGTTGCTCAATTGAGGAGATATGTAACTCCAGTAAGTTGGTGCCTACATCTTTCCGAGTTGGTTCTCGGTTAAGGAGATTTGTGTCTCTAGTAGGTTGCTTCCTACAAACATTTACAAAGATAAGTTTATGGTTTTCTCCCAATTGGGTTTCTGTGTTAAACTATGTGCATTGTGATTTGAGTTTATATGTGATTATTGTTTGTCAGTTAATGAATGATTGATGAATGGTTAAATAAAGTGAAAAGTATCGTAAACTGATTCACCTCCCCCCTCTCAGTATATGATTAAGTTCAACATAGGATTCCATGTTGGGTTTTGCCTTTGTGGTTGACCTTTGTATGGAGGCCTTATGGTTTGTTGTTGAATCCTTTCCATGTTGGTTACCTTGTTCATCAATAGGGTTTGGGTTTGAGCAAGGCCATTAATGGATTCTTCAATTTTTTGAGCCTATGGAGCACCTATGTCTTGGGTTGGTTTAGTGTTATGCAAATTTCTTGGCTTGGTCTCAGCCTTGGCTCTAGGGGAATAAAAAGCCTCAACTTTGGAGGATGAAAGATTTGCTTCAATCCTAGCAGCTTGCTCTTGGGCCTCTTCAAGAGTCTTTGGTAACTTGTCTTTGAGCATAAGCCCATTTTTTTCGACATAAGCATTGATATAAAAGGAAGAGGATAGCATCATCTTTCAGGCTAATATTGTTAGGAATTTGTTGAAGCAACCTTTCAAATCTAGTATCAAATTCTTTAACAGTTTCATTCACATTCTTGTTCATCTCACTAAGTTGCAACAACAATGTATTAGGATCAACCTTAGTGCCCTATATTTTTATGAAGACCTTGTGGAAACCATCCCAAGTTTTGATACCCTTATCAGGGAGACTATTATACCATCTCCTAGTGTCTTCTGCAAAAGTAGCAAAAAAGAGCCTCATGACTATATCTCTATCATCATCATTAAGGACATGAGTTTGAAAAGAAGCCCAAAAGTTATCTAGGTGTTCTTCAATAGTAGTAACATCATTACCAAAGAATTTAGGCAACCACTTTTCAAACTTTTGAGGCATGTTACGAGGGTATCCATAGATTGCGGACATGTCTAAAGGCTTGAAAACATTCCTTACCCATGGCTTTTGAGCCATTGGAGATAAAGGAAGTCTTCCACCAAATAAGGATTTGACTATAGGATAATTTTGAGGAAGATTTCTTCTATAAGCCTTCACAGAATTAGAAAACTCCTATTAGGCCTTTTGTCAGTGCTCTCAACACTTGAGCTTAGTGGAGTTGTCAGATGATCTTTAGGGGAGGATCATCAAGAGGTTAAGAAAAAGGTTATTTCCTTAATGGAGTCTCCACGTAAGCTTGTGGATCAAGACTTTGGGGCAAGCTTACCAAAGGAATGTCATAGGAAGAATGACTCAATTCATTCCACAACAATGACGACAAAAATGTTATCACAGGATTTGTACTTGTGCAAAGCCCTTCACAAGATGCCAATCTTTCGTAACAATTGGAAGTAATTAGAATTGTCACCTAGACAAATACTTCCATATTTTAGTGTTGGTTGAAGGTCCAACACAAGGGAGGCTTCCCTTGTGACCTCAAGGGATCCTATCGCAAGCTAGAGACAAATCTACAACCCCCTATCTTGGTCACTCAATCAGATGGGCTAGGTATAGGAAAATATAAAGGGTGGAATTAGTTATACAGGTTAATTGGTTTATGCGTGTGAAACAAGAAGTATTCCAATGCATATAATAGTCAATTACCAAGTCAAATAAACTATAGATCACCTCTAGATGCTAGCTATCAATTAAATTTGATTGTTGTTGTAAAATTGTAGCAGTAAACAAGTGTATATCAAAAAAGTATATTTTGCAACAACAAGAAAAAATCAACGCACAAAAAATAGCAATTATATCTTAGAATTAAGCCTACAATGAGTAGATCAATATCCAATCATCAAACAACACGTCTGAGCTAATTTCACCCCAATATTAAGTAAGTTATCAACAATTAGTCAAGCCCTAATGGTTGTAGCAAACCTTTTATAAAAATAACAATAAATATACTTGGTTTGTGAAGCATTGAGTTAGGGTTAGTATGGAAATGAGGTTAGCAATTTGGTTGTCAAGTAGCTTGAGAGAAAGGGAGAGCTTTAGCTAATTCTAGGGTTTTAATCATGACTTGCAATCATGAATACTAGTGTCATTTTCCCTCTTAAGGAAACTGGAGTCAATGCAATGCATTCAAAGGAGGCTAGGTGCAAGAGAAAAGGTGAAGGTTTAAACCATATGATTATCCTCTCATAAACCTAGGTCTAATCTCAAAGGGAAAGCCATTAAGGTTTATCCTCTCGTAAATCCTAGGTGTCATCCCACTTATTCTAATGTGTCTAGCAAAAATAATGGATGAAAACCAAGTTTTAAACCCTAGGGGGTAACCACTCCTAGCCCCTAAAACTAAACCCTAGCCAAGGAAAAGCTTAAGGGGATAGCCAATCCTAACCCTTAAGGAAAACCTTGAGTGAGCTCCCAAATTCAAGGTGAATACAACAAGGGAAGGGGATAAACTATCTTAATCCTTCCTTAGGGTTTCAAGATCATTCAAGGAAGACAATCATAACATGCAATTGTTACCTCTCTAATAGAGCATTCACCAAAATTCACCAAGACAATCACATGCACATAATGAAAACTCTTACTAGTCAAAGCACATAGCATGAAGAAATCATATTTCATGTAGAATCCACCATTAACAAGAGAAAGCATCCATCCAAGTCACTCCAAAAGTGCGCATAAGAAATTCATAGCGAAAAAGAAGAGATAGAAAGCAAGTAGTAATGACCTCACAAGTGAGGGAGTTGTGTTTGATCCAAGTGAGCACTAGCCTCTTTTATATGAGGTAACATTAGCACATATGTCCACATAATGACCTAAAACAATAATAATCCATGATACAAGTGGGGATGACCCCTCAAATATCCTCTAACAATGAATAATCATTCTAATACACCAAAATTATGTCCCCCTAGGTCACACTAGTGGTGACGTCATGCTCTAAGAGGGTGTGTGAAGCCTCCAAAGGCCATGTCTCATCATCCAAGAGGTGCAAGCAAGGTGGATGGTGTGTCTTCTCATTGGGGGTCATGTCATATCATCAATCCATCAAATGGTGCCCAAATAGCAAGCAAGCCCATCATCATCAAGCAAAGCCTAACACATGACGTCATCATGAAGGAACTCAATGTCCAAGATGGGAAAGCCAATGCACAATGTGGAATCATCACACATCACCTCTCTGAGTAGTGTTCAAGCATAACCAAGTGCAATGTCCTCCATCAAATGTTGAATAAGGTGTGGGGTGCATTATCCAAGGTGTGGGATTTCTGCCCTTTTCCCTGCCATCATGACCATATCGGTCAAATGAGAGCTCATATGCCCATCGTCCAAGGTCCAAGATGTGTGAGAGGATGTATCTGAAGGAGGTCAATCACCAGGTAACCCAACTCTTTGTATCACACGTGTTGTATCCTATACAAAGAGCACAACGTCCTGGGTGAAAGCAAAAAGATGTCCTCCAAAGACCATGTCAGGTGTGTTATCGCACAATTTGTACTTATTCCAGGAGAAAAGGTTAAAGGAAGGAAAATTGGTGTAACAGGAGGTTATCCTATCACTGTCACCTCAACAGTATACCTATTTCTATTTAGGGTTGATGGCCCAGGGGAGACATCCCTTGTGACCTGGTGGTTTGAGAAGGCAAAGGTTAAAGTGTCTATGAAAATATCCCCTCTCACGAGTCACATTGATCAGAAAGTCCCAGGGTTTTAAACAATGAAGTAGTAAAGTATTAAGATGTACCTGCCCATAACAAAGCAGCAAGAAAAGATATATTTTGCAAGTAGAAGTTGTTGTTAGTACTTCATAAAACCATGGACTTTATCAATAAAACAAAGAGTTGATATATGATGAAGCAAACAGAATTTTATAGCAGCAATGTTTATAAGATAATTGCTTCACAATACAAGCCTTGAAATGGCTTCAGAATGACCAAGAATAATTACTCATTAATACCAAAGTACTAGTATTTGTCAGAAGCAAATAAGGCAGTGTATAAATCAACTTCACAATTTCTTTTCGGTGCTTTTACTGCTACAATAGATGGTTGTAGCTTGCTTTAGTAACAATAACAAATAGGTTAGTAGATTAGACTATTCTAAGGTTAGGAGTAGTTAGTAGAGAGCCTTAGGTAAAGGTTTTGATAGTAGTTTTTGTCAATCACTCAATTGCAAGGCTTAGATTAGTGCTTTTAGGGAAAATGGAATCTTTTAGGCAGCGAAAAATATTGAAGGAACAAATGATAATAAGAGAGCTAGAGACAAGAGGGTCAGTAATTGAAGTGTTGGTAGCCCAAGGCTTCAATCACCAAACCCTAGGGGAAAATGGCTACTAAGAAGTAGGTAACCCTAAGACCTAGTAGTTTTCCTCCTTATTTAGCTCAAATATGAGAAAGATGATGGATTAGATGAAGCAAAAGGTGCTAGGGTGTTGCAATGGCAAGTTCCTTAGCAAAAATCTTCAAGAAAATCAGTTTTCTAGCATAATCTAGTAGGTGAAAGTTATTAAGGCAAGAACAATAACATGTGCTTTAGCCTCCTAGGGTTTTAAGCTAGCAATTTCATAATCTTAGAATAAATGCAAGATAAATACAACCATAACAATTCAATGAAGAAGAATTGCAGAAAATTTACTTACATTCACCAAGAATCATCTAGCAAATAGCCTAGTTGAACACTTCCACCAAGAAAAATGCCAAAATACTCCAAAAATAGCCTCCTTCAAGAAGTGCGCACTAAATTTCAGCCAAGTAATCCTAATTAGGGTGCAAATTTTAGACCTCACTTAAGTGTGAGTGAAATATGATGAAATAATACAAGGGAAAATCTCTTATTTATACAGTTACAATGACCAAAATTAGGTCAAAGGGGGTGACATGGCCAATTTACATGTAATATTCAGTTTTTACATTAAATGACAAATTAAAACCCTAAATCAAGAAGAAATGGTGACATCGTGCCCTTTTAGGGTGATGTTAGGCCTTTTTGGTGAAACGTTGGCCTCCAGGAGCAAAGCGTTAGGCCTCCCAAGGCCTTTGGATCAAGCCACACGTGCCACTTGGCACATAACTGCCTCCAAGTGTCCATCAAACATTGGTGATGTCAAGGATCACAAATGTAATGTCATGGGCCTTCCAAGGTCAACATCATAGTGGGAGGGAAATACCCCCTTGGGTCCAGGCCTGCCAACCTGTCTCTGGTGGAACATCCTCCTCTCTCTCTGGTGCAAGCCTCTGACCTGTCTCTACCCCTGGCTAGGGTCTCAATATCCATCTGGTGGGATTTTAGCCCTATGGAGGTCCTAACTAATCATCTCCCCATGTGTACCTGTCTGTTGGGTGTGGCCCTGCAACAACGACAAGTACGCCCTCCATGGGCTCATAAGTCACAGGGATCATAGCAATGTCAATCGCATCTAATAATCAAGTTTATTAAACATGTGCATAAAACCCCCTTTTCCCAGAAAAGTGCTCAAAGACGTTATGCTATTCTAAAAGACAGGTTGGAGAGGACGTTAGGAGGTCCTATTGGGCTAATTCTCATTGGACGTTAGATGTTTCAAGGTGAAGACAAATCCAGGCCATGTAAGTGGATGAAGTGGTGAGGGATGTTTGAGCAATGGGTGCATTGATGACAGGGGAATGTATGGCTTACCTGTGGGTGCCTTTGAAGAGGGTGAGTTGCACCTTGTGATGGATGCAAATGTTTCCAAGACCATTCAATGCCTTTTATCTTTTTATCTTATTTTTTTTTCTTTCAGGATACTAGTTAGGGGACATTGCCTTAGCATGGTGACCAGTGGTGATAATGTTACCTGCAAGCATTTCACGGAGATTAGAAGGTTGGCTCATGATGATACCCCCTTTCTCTTGGCTATGCCACCAAGAGCCACTACCCTGGCATAGTGACTAGCTGAATGGTAGTGTCATATCGCTACATGCCCATGGACCTAATAGGTTGGCTCGTGATGAGACCACCTGTCCTCCAACTAGGTCTCGATTTTATTATTTTATGGGTCCCTTTGTTTTTTTACTGAGAAGCCTTTTATTGCTTTCTCGGGGATCCCTGGGCGAAGCATCTAAAGGTTTGTTATTTTTGGCTTTTGTCTTTTTCCAACTACTTTTACCCTATGGGCCTTTAGCCGCTTCTTCCCACAAGTTAAGGTACAATTGTTTGCTAGCTTGGCAAACCCAATGCCCAAACCAGTGTAGGGGATGGATGAGAGGGAAAAAGATGGAAAGTGACAAGTATGGTGGGAATGGACGATGACCTTTCATGAACCCACCTAGTGGAAACTCAAACCCTATGGGAACCAACTTGCTAGGGTTTCCTGTCATTCCCCCCAGGTGTGAACAAGTGGAAAGGAATAAGGTCCAAGAACACATCAGAAGTAAAAATAATAAAATGCACATATTCAAATGTTTTGAGAATTAGAGTGACACATACCATGATACCCATACTCATTACCTCATGGAGAAAGACCCATTGTTGTTGAAGGACCAGGCTGATGGGATGGATGATATTGTTGTTGACAAGGTGGAGTTGTTGAAGAAGAAATATAGGCCCTCCATGGCCAATCTCAAGTCAATATGGCTCTCGGTACTCCATGTCTAGGACCTGTGGGCCTCGAGACATAATATCCTTAGTTATCCCTAGGCTAGGGGATAACAAGGTGCACCCAAGTCAGTCAAAACAATGGAATCAAGTAAAACCAGTAAACAGAAGGGGAAATATTCCTAAGAAGCATACAAAGTAGGCCATCAATTAATACAAAATCCAAATGAATGACTCTCATTGAGTATCCCCTTCAAACTTCACACAAGCTCAAGACTTTATGCAATTTGGAAAGTTTAGGTATGGGAGGACCATCAAAGGAACCTATTAGGTGTGCTAGTACCCAAGTAGAAAGATATTTCCTAGAGGAACCCATCAAAGTTATGTAATGAACATGAGATGGTCATGGGGTTTACTTCTAGGCATGGGGTCATTAACATGCAAGACAATGTATGGGTTCACCTCCATGAGTGACTTTGGAGAGGGTGTGCTTGGTGATTGAGCTACCCTTTCCTCGATGATTTGTGCATTCCAAACCCTTTATTTGCATTTTATTTATTTTTTATTTGATTTGCAAGTCCCCTTAAAAAGGTTTCGAGCATAACACTTTCTTTGCTTTTATTTGGGATATATTCGAGTCCTTTTTAATTGATGAATGTATTTATTGTCATTAGGACTACGTGTGATTGCCATTAAGGAGGGGGTAGAGCTCAATTATGGGCCATGGATTTTAACTGTCCTCATTATCCCACTTCTTTCTTTTTATTAGTCATCTGCAATCTACCTTTGGGCCTTTAGCCCCTTATTCTCATAAGACGATGAGGTACATGCCTTTTTGGTGTACATGTAACCACATTACCCAAAAGGTGGGAGAATGGAAGGATCAAGGATGGAAAAGTGGTAAGTATTATTAGGAATGGTACATTATCCCTTTCAAGGAACCACCAGTAGTGCCCCTTTTCTCCAAGAGTGAAAACGCGGGACTAGGATGCCTAGGATGGCCACCAAGGTGAAACAAGCAAAAAGCATAACTTTTGAGCTCATGATTCATTACCTTACTTCAACTTATGATCATTACTCAAATGTTGAATGTATTAAATATGACACCTTATATGAAACAAGGACTAATGTACCTCATAATGTGTTGGACCACCATCTCCCAATGAGCCTTGTTGATTGGGTGTGATGAGGCATGCTGGTGAGGAAGAGGCATCTGAGGGGAATGTTGGGATGTGTTAAATTTTCAATAGTTTTGTTAACATTATATTTACTATAGAATTTTGATCTTCATTTAACATTCAATAAGCATATACTGAAATATAAACAAGCATAAGAAGACACAAAGGTTTATCTTGGGAAACCCTTCTTCGCAAGGGAGAAAAACCCAACAAACGTTTCTTAGAGAGAATATCCTTTCCAATACAATATAACCGAGAACCAACTCTATCCACTAGATCAAACCAACAAAGAAGAATACTTATCTCCACAAGAGATAACCCAACAATGTAGCTGCATCAAACCCTACCGAGAGCATTAGAGTATCTAGCCACCACCAGCGCACCACCAAGACAAAAGATAAACCCTAGCCAAAGTGTGCCCTTCTTCCTTCCTTCATTGTTGGATTGTTGCAACTGCTACTCTCCACTAAACTAGCGCTATATATGAATGATGTGTGTCAAATGAGGAAGGCGTCACCTTTATTTATATTGGACTAGGCAGGTGTCTTTCTAGTAGGGCCGACCTATCTCTCTGGAAAATATATTTTCTCTCTGTCTTTTTCCTGTGGGGCTGACTTTACTTCTGGAGCATTATATTTCTTCTTTATTATTATTCTGTGGGGCTAACTTCTCTTCTAGGATCTTCTAATTTCTTATGAGGCTTCTTTGATATGTTCAATGGTTATTCACTAACTTCTTGGCATCTTCATCTCTAAGAAATATTGTCCTCGAGGTGAATACCTCTTGTTGCTACCAAAGACATCAACACTCCCTCTTAGCTAGGGAGGTATTCTCCATGATGTTCTCCTCTGGTCCTCATATCCCCGCAGGCTATGCCATGGTCCTCAGACCATGCCATGGTCACGCAGACCATGCTACTGGTAGCATCACCATGTCACACATGGCTACAACCAATGTGGACCTATCAATCTCGTCCAGGGGCTACAATCCGCTAGAGAACACTAGGGATACAACCTCGTAGTGTGTCATCATCGTCAAGGGATACAACCACAAGACGTGTCCACTTGGGCTACACCCCAAGGGACAATGGGATACAAACTAGTACAACTTATCAGTCCATCGATAAGTTCCATACTCAACTTAGTCCATCGAGGAGTATCATCATAGGTCAACCCAGCTCAGTCCATCGAGGAGTGTCATCACAGGTCAACCCAACTCAGTCCATCGAGAAGTACGACCTGGAGAAAATATCCCAACCACATGGGCTACACCCCAAGGGTCATTAGGCACCAACCCAATACAACTTATTAGTCCATCGATAAGTTTCATACTCAACTTAGTCCATCGAGGAGTATCATCATAGGTCAACCCAGCTCAGTCCATTGAGGAGTACGATCTGGACAAAATATCCCAACCACTTGAGCTGCACCTCAAGGGTCATTGGGCACCAACCCAATATATCGTCATAGGTCAACCCGGTTAAGTCCATCGAGGAGTACGACCTGGAGAATGTCTCACGAAGTTGATCATACGAAGCCGCAACCATCAATACTCCCTCTTAGCAAGAGGGGTATTCTCTACCATTCCAAGTTTTATCACGAAAGTACTCGAACTTTGACTTGGCAAGGGGCTTGGTGAGAACATATGCAATCTGCTCATTTGGAGGAAGGTACTACATCAATACTGATTTCCTCAGCACCATGTCTCGAATGTAATGAAACTTGATCTAGACAAGTTTCGAATTGTCATGAGATACTGGATTCTTTGAGAGCTTCACACAACTCTGGTTATTGCAATGAATCATGGTGGGATCCAACATTTTCCCAAACAATCCTGCAAGCAACTTTTGAAGCCACACTACTTTGTGTACTACCATACATACTGCAATATACTCAACTTATGCGGTACTCAAGGCCGCAAAAGTTTGTTTCTTGCTACACTAGGAAAACATGGAAGACCACAAATTGAAGCAACACCTGGAGGTGCACTTCCTGTCGACTGTGCTCCCTACCCAATAATATTCAACATATCCTTGCAATCTCACGTCAACACTGGAATCATATCACAGGCTATATCCAACTGTGCCTCGCAAGTATCTCGACACATGCTTCGCAACTACCCAATGCAATTGTCACGGTTGACTCATGAACTGGCTAAGTGCACTCACTACATAACAAATATCTAGACTGGTGTTAACCAGATACATCAGTGATCCAATCAACTACCTGTACATAGTTGGATCAATCAAGTCTGAATTGGAAGAAGGCTCACTCAACTTCTTCAGATTCAACACCATCGGTGTATCCATGGACTTACAGTCCAACATCCCAAATCTCCTCAAAATCTTAATTGTATACTTCCCCTGACTCGGGAAGATCTCATCAGTTCTCTGCCACACATCTAGTCCCAATAGATAGTGCATCATGCCAAGATGTTTCATTTCAAACTCAGAGGCCAACTAATATTTGCACCAAGCAATGAGGGTCTTTGCTCCAGTGAGAAACAAATCGTCAACATACATGATCAAAATCAGGGACTCACCATCAACAATCTTATAGTACAGGCTATCATAAACAACACTCTTGTTGAAACCCAAACTCACTAGATATCCATCAATCCTCACATACAGGGCCTTCTTCAACTTGCACACATGGGACTCCTTCCCATGAATCACAAAACCATCTGGTTGCTTAATGTACACCTCTTCCTCAATCTCTCCATTGAGGAAGGTTCTATTCACATCCATCTGATGTAGTCTCCAACCCATGGCTAAAGAAAAGGAAATGATCATTCGAATGGAGGTGTATTGAGCAATAGAAGCAAATGTCTCCTCATAGTTTATTCCCTCTACCTGAGAAAATCCTCTAGCCACAAATCTTACTTTGTGCTTCTTGATGCTCCCATCAGCTACGTGTATGATCTTATAGATCCACTTGGAATTCACCACATACTTCTCTGCGGGTATCGAAACAATAACCCACACACCATTCTTCATGATGGACTGATACTCCTCCATCATGGCATCTCTCCATACCTGCTGACTAGATGCCTCCTCATAACATGAAGGCTCAGAATCAATGATTTGGCTCATCTCTACAACATAGCCATGTTTATACCCCATGAAGACTTTACACCACGGAAGAATGTACACTCCTCCACGTGGGGGAGTGCAAAGGGGGCTTGCCCCTCCTGTGAGGTCCGGGGGCAAGCGAGCCCCCAAAGGAAAATTTTCCTTGTAAATGTATATTGTAATTTCATAGTGAATTTGGATCATTTGTTATAAGGTTGTAGATCTGACGATAGAAGTTATGTTAGGGTTTTTTTCCCTAGAAGGCAACCCTCTTTTATGAGGGAAATGTATTGCGGCTATATATCATTATGAATATTGTATTATGAGTGAGGAGACTGTGAGTGAAAAAAGAGGAAGTTACAATGGGTGTGTTGTAGGTTGTATCCCTTCATTTGATGGATAATAATAAAGGAAGGACCTGGAAATTTCTCTGGTGGACGTAGCCCACACTGGGTGAACCACGTATATCTGTGTCTCTATTGTATTGAGTATATTTTGTGTTTTATTTCCACATTTGTTTTATTTTATTGCTCTGTGATCTTGTTTTTCTAACGATTGGTATCAAAGCGAAAGATAACTCACAAGAAAAGAGGGTTCCTGGTTTGAGTGGGAGCAATGGCAGAATATGGAACGTTTAGGGTCAAGAAATTTAACAGCCAAAACTAGCAATTATGGAAAATGCAAATGGAAGATTATTTATATTAGAAGGATCTATTCCTACAATTGGGTGGAATAAAAAAGAAGCTGACGACCATGAAGGACGAAGAATGAGAGGTTCTTGATAGAAAGGCACTAGGAATGATATGGTTGAGTCTGGCAGCGTCGGTGGCTTTCAATATTTAGTAAGAAAAGACAACGAAGGTGATGATGGACGCATTGACTAAACTATATGAAAAACCCTCAGCATCCAATAAGGTATTTCTACTTAAGAGATTATTTAATATGAATATGTCAGAAGGTGGGTATGTTGCAGATCATTTAAATGAATTTAATACGGTTACTAATCAACTAAGTTCTGTAAAAGTGGACTTTGATGATGAGGTAAGGGCTCTTCTAATCTTATGTTCATAACCATAAAGTTGGAATGGCTTGGTCATGGTTGTAAGTAACTTTGTCTCTGGTTCAAACACTTTAAAATTTGATGATGTTGTTGGTGTTATCCTTGGCGAGGAAATGCAATGGAAAAGCACAGGTGATACATCAGGTAATGTGTTAAACATGGAGAACAGGGGAAGACAAAAGGACAAAGGAAAGGGATCAGGGAACCGCGAGAATGTTAGGAAGAGTAGATCCAAATCCATACTGGGAAAGATAGAGTGTTGGAATTGTGAGAAGAAATGACATTTGAAGAAAGACTACAGAGCTCCAAAGAAACAAAGAGATGGATAACAGGAGAAAAATCATGAAACAAATGTAACAGGTGATGTGTTACAAGATGCTTTGATTCTTTCTATAGATAATATTTCTCAGTCTTGGGTAGTAGATTTAGGGGCTTCATTTCATGTCACACCCCATACGAAACATTTTCTAGATTATGTTCAAGATGATTTGGGACAGGTTCATTTGGGTGATGATGCACCATGCAAAATTGTTGGAATGGGAAAGGTAAAAATAAAACAAAGGAATGGAAACCAATGGTTGTTGAAAGAGGTAAGACATGTTCCAAATCTAAGGAAAAATCTAATTTCAACAAGGTAGTTGGCAAGTGAAGGTTGTATATCCATATTTACAGATAAGATGTGGAAGGTCACCGAAGGATCATTGGTGATAACAAAATGAGAGAAGGTAGGTACATTGTATTCATGTACTAGTAATATTGACTCCTCCATCTCTTTAGCTTCTACATGAGTGCATACAACATTGTGGCATCATAGGCTTGGACACATGAGTGAGAAGGGAATGCATATACTTCACAAAAGAAATTTGTTACCAGATCTTAAACAAATTGCTTTGGATTTATGTGAGCATTGTGTTTATGGAAAACAAAAGAGAGTCGGATTTCTCAAAGTCAGAAAAGAAAATAAGAGTGAAAGGTTAGATCTTGTGCATACAGATGTATGGGGACCAACTCAGGTATCATCTCTTGGTGGCTCTCGTTATTATGTTACTTTTATTGATGATGCAACTAGAAAAAAATGGGTTTATTGCATTCGACAAAAATCTGATGTTTTTTATACTTTTAAGAAATGGAAAGCTTTGGTTGAGAATGACACAGGAAAAAGGTTGAAATGTCTCAGATCAAACAATGAAGGTGAATATTGCAGCAAGGAGTTTGATGATTACTTTTCATACCATGGGATTCGTAGAGAGAAGACAGTTCCAGGAACACCACAAGAAAATGGTGTGTCAGAAAGGATGAACAGGACAATCATGGAGCGTGCAAGGAGTATGAGATTGCATGATTGTTTTCCCTTACAGATTTGGGTAGATGTTGTAGATATTGTTGTTTACTTAATAAACAGAGGACGTTCAAGCTCTTTGGATGGTAGAATTCTAGAGGAGGCATGGACAGGTAAAAAGGTAAACTATTCATTTTTTAAGACTTTCGGTTGTGAAGCATTTGTCCATATTGATAAAGAAAATAGAACAAAGCTTGAGGAAAAATCCAAGAAGTGTACCTTTATTGGATATGGTATTAATGATTTTGGTTATCACTTACGGGATTATGAAAATCACAAAATCATTAGGAGTAGAGATGTCATATTCAATGAGAAGGTCATGTACAAAGATCAGTTGAAGGGAAAGAAATAGTAAAAAGAAAAACCAGAATACACAATGCTTGATGAGATCATTGAAAAAGAAATTCCAAAGGTACCAGAAAATCAAAATGTACAACAATAGGAGCAACATGTACCTCAAACTCTTGCAAGTGTTGTTAAAAGATCTACCAGGTTAAGTAGACCCCCTGAACGATACTCTCCTTCATTGTATTGTTTATTATTGATTGATTCTAGTGAACCAGAATGTTATGAAGAGGTAATGTAGGTAGACACTAAAAAGAAGTGGGAGCAAGGAATGAAAGAGGAAATGGATTCCCTGGTAAATAACCAGACTTGGGATTTGGTTCAGTTGCCTGCAGGAAAAAGAGCATTGCAGAATAAATGGGTTAATAAGTTGAAAGAAGAAGATGGAGGCAACAAGCGATACAAGGCTAGACTTGTTGTAAAGAAGTTTGCACAAAAGAAAGGTATAGATTTTGATGAAATGTTTTCTCATGTTGTTAAAATGACTTCAATTAGGACTATTTTAAGTCTTGTGGAAATAGAAGATTTACATCTTGAACAATTAGATGTAAAAACAACTTTTCTCCATGGGGATTTGGAGGAAGATATTTAGATGCAGCAACCACATGGGTATGAGGTCAAAGGGAAGGAAAATTTGGTATGCAAGTTGAAGACGAGCTTGTATGGCCTAAAGCAAGCTCCAAGGCAGTGGTATTTGAAGTTTGACAAGTTTATGACAGAACAAGGTTATAGTAGATGTCATTCTGATCATTGTGTTTATTTTAAAAAGTTAGAAAATGGAAGCTATATTATCTTGTTATTGTATGTAGATGACATGCTTGTTGCGGGGTCTAATATGCAGGATATAAATGTGCTCAAGAAGAAATTAGCTAATTCATTTACGATGAAGGATTTGGGTGCTACAAATAAAATCCTTGGTATGAGAATAACAAGAGATAGGAAAAGTCGCAAATTGACATTGTCTCAGGGTGAGTACGTAGAGAAGGTGTTGGAGAGGTTTAGAATGCAAAATGCAAAACCAATTTGTACACCTTTGGCCAGCCATTTCAAATTAACTAAGGAAATGTGTCCCAAGACATATGAGGAGATAGAATACATGTCTAGGGTCCCTTATTCATCAATAGTTGGCAGCTTGATGTATGTGATGGTTTTCACAAGACCAGATATTGCACATGTAGTGGGAGTTGTGAGCAGGTATATGAACAATCCATGTAAAGAACATTGGGAGGCAGTAAAGTGGATTCTCAGGTATTTGAGAGGTACTGCTACTCATGCATTATGTTTTGGAGGTTCAGACACTTTTCTATAGGGATATGTTGATTCATATATGGCAGGTCATAAAAATAGCAGGAGGAGCACCATAGGGTATGATTTTACTGTAGGCGGAACAACAATAAGTTGGATTTTGAAACTACAAAAGGTTGTTTCACTTTCAACAACAAAGGCATAGTATGTTGCTGCTACAAAGGCTAGTAAAGAGATGATTTAGTTACAGAGGTTTATGGAGGAATTGGGAAAGAAACATGAGAATAACAGGTTGCATTGTGACAGTGAGAGTGTTATTCATCTTGCAAAGAAATCAACCTTCCATTCGAAGACTAAGCATATACAGTTGAGGTACCATTTCATACGATCCATTTTGGAAGATGGATATTTGAAGTTGGAAAAGATACACACTAGCCAGAATCCTGCATACATGTTAACAAAGGGAGTAGCCAGGGAGAAACTAAGTTCCTGCTCAGTTTCAGTTGGTCTTCAAGCATGAAGGTGAATATGAGAAACTTGCTAGGTCTAAGAAGGATCATAGTCCGACAGATACAACAACGATGGAGTTGTTGAGATCAGTCTCCAAGTGGGAGATTGTTGGTTGTGGAGCCTGATTATTTTCTTGATTCAGAGGCCTTTTTTTTCAGACGTGTTTATACCCCATGAAGACTTTACACCCCAAAATAATTTACACTCTTGCGTGTGGGGGAGTGCAAGGGGGGCTTGCCCCTCCTACGGGATCTGAGGGAAAGCGGGCCCCTAACGTAAAAAATTCCTTGTAAATGTATATTGTAATTTCATAGTAAATATGGACCATTCATTATAAGGTCGCAGATCTGACAGTAGAAGTTATGTTAGGGTTTTTTTCCCTAGAAGACAACCCTCTTTTATGAGGGAAATGTATTGCGACTATATATCATTGCGAATATTGTTTTATGAGTGAGGAGACTGTGAGTGAAGGAAGAGGAAGTTACAACAGGTGTGTTGTAGGTTGTATTCCTTCATTTATTGGATAATAATAAAGGAAGGACCTCGAAAATTCTTTGGTGGACGTAGCCCACACTGGGTGAACCACATATATCTATGTCTCTATTGTATTGTGTATCGTTTGTGTTTTATTTTCACATTTGTTTTATTTTATTGCTCCACGATCTTGCTTTTCTAACATCTTGCTCTCTTTGAAAGTACCATAGGGAGCTACATATCCCTCTACCTCCTACAAAGTCTGAAGAGCCCATGCAGGCCTCTTTTGGCCTACTGTAATATCTCTAGGAACATCAACATGATTTGCATGATCAACTGGATCAACAGGCTCAACTGGCTCCCTCTGAACTATTGAAGGGTGAGGGGGAGAAGACACCATCTTATCCTGCTTCTCACTGTTAATCTCCATGTGAGATCATCTAGACCTCCTGAAGGCTACCTCCTCCTCAAAGGAAACATCCCTGCTCACCTCAGTCTATCTCTATCCTTGGATGTAGATCCGACATGACTTTGAAGATTCATTGTACCCAATAAATGTACCCTTCCTGTCTGAAGGGTCTAACTTTGTCCTTTTCTCCTTGAGTACGTGAATGTATACATGACACCCAAATATGATGAGGTGTCAACCACATGCTTCACTTCGGTGAAAGTCTCCTCGGAAGTCATGTTCCTCAAAATCCAAGTCCGAAGATCAAATAGTATTAGTATCCACTCAAGGAAGCAATTGTCATAGGTCCACACAAATATGAATGTGCCAAGTCCAAGATCCCCTTAGATCTGTTGTCACTTCCCAGAAAAGAACCCTTGGCATTATTTCCAAGAGCACAACCTATGCAAATGTCATCATGCTCTACACGAAGCGCTGGAAGATCTGTCACCATCTTCCCCGTAGTAGGAAGAGCTCTATAATGTAAATGAGCAAGTCTTTTATGGTATAACTCACTCAGACCGATATAATCATGCATCAGGACCTAAACTAGTCGAACTGTCAATATGTACAAACTCGTTGTCTGGTCAAACTGCTTTATGTCTCAAACTAGAGACTATTTAATATGTTGTCTTCTACAACCGTCACTATAGTTCCCTCTTAGAGCTATCACAGGTGACATACCTCCATGATAACCTGCCCGGAACAAGAAACAAGAACAACAACATCTCCATGGGATTTAACAAGATAACATGCCTAGAACAAAGTCAACAATCAAGAATATCTCCTAGAGGAGATCAATTTAGCTTGCAAACAAGTGCATCTCATAATGATCATAGCTTCAATAGATCATAATGAAACATAAGATCGCAATAATGCCATTACAACTAGAAGCATATCAAAACAATCAAACTTGGAGTCTTCACTTCTAGGGAGGGTGCATTGTTTCTCTGAATGTACTGGATCTAGGATCTTTTGGATCTACATATTGTCGCTTAGACAAAAGATCCCTTCTCTTGCAAACACCCTCATGATAATAATACAATTATAAACATATACAAGTGCATACCTATGAAATTTGTAGCACCATCCAACTTGTCTTCTAATCTCAAGACTTGTGCAACTGGAAACTGACAATTATAACTGGCATTGCAACTGCAACTAGAAATTTCAACTTTCACCAAGTTGTAATCTGAGACCACTAGGAGGTGTGCTAGGGTAGGGTGAGTTGATATAAGGAAAAAACAATCTCAACATCCTCCAGTAGGTTGCTCAACAAGCTTGACAAGGTATAGGTCTTGAGCAACGACAAATTGCAGCAAGGTGGTAAATCTCACGATCTTCCTTCTAGTGATTAGATTGTTATGAAGGTAACCTCGCTCTGAAACCATGTTGAATTTTCATTAGATTTACCATAACATTTGTATCTTATTTTAACATTCAATAGGCATATATTGAAATATAAACAAGCACAAGAAGACACAAAGATTTATCCTGGGAAACCTTTCTTCATAAGGGAGAAAAACCCATCAAACTTTTCTTAGAGAGAATATCCTTGCCAATACAATATAACCAAGAACCAACTCTATCCATTAGAGAAAACCAAAAAAGAAGAATACTTATCTCCACAAGAGATAGCCAAACAATGCAATTGCATCAAACCTTAGCTAGAGCACAAGAGTATCTGGCCACCACCATCGCACCACCAAGACAAAAGATAAACCCTAGCCAAAGTGTGCCTTTCTTCCTTCCTTCATTGTTGGATTGTTGTAGCTACTACTCTCCACTAAACTTGTGTTATAGATGAGTGGGAGTGTGTGTCAAATGAGGAGGGAATCACCTTTATTTATACTTGACTGGGCATGTGTCTTTTCTAGTAGGGTCGACCTGTCTCTCTGGAAAATATATTTTCTCTTTGTCTTTTCCCTATGGGGCCGACATTACTTATGGACCATTATATTTCTTCTTTATTATTATTCTTTGGGGCCGACTTCTGTTGTTGGACATTCTAATTTCTTCTGAGGATTATTTGATTTGTTCAATGGTTATTCTTTGACTTCTTGGCATATTCATATCTAATAAAATTTGTTCCAGAGGTGAATACCTCCCGCTGCGATAAAAAACATCAACAGGTTTCTCTCCATGGATATATTGATCATCATCAACATCGGGATCACTACCTTCATTATGGACCATGAGACATGATCTCCTATAGTTACCCTTTGGTGAGAGGGGGTAATGATGTCCACTCAAAATGTTGGATGTTTCAAAATTTTATACACAGTTTATCTCTAGAAACCTCAAGGAACAAGATGATGAGAAGTTGTGAGTGGATTACTTGGTCAATTAACAACCTTGTAAATGCAAAAATGTATCTTGTACATTGATGGATTGAAGTTTGTAAAGTTGTGATGCGAAACTGGAGGCACATCTGTTAAAAATAATTAAAAAGTACCTAGGCAAGTGTTTCTCATCAACTAGGCGCCTAAGGGGTGAGAAAGTGCCTAATGTGGACCCTAGTCATTTAATTTATGAGATGTAAATTAAAAGTGATTTTTTGGACTTAGGGAAACTGGGTGACTTGAGTGATTTAATCTCCACCATTCATCTCATCTAATCTCAATCATTGGATGAGATGTATTTTCACCTTCCCTCGATTGAGTCGATTAGGATAGGAGGGCACACCCATTCTTGGGTTGTTCAATCATTTTTGAGAGAGCATGAGAAGAGAGAGAGGTCGAGCTTGAGAAGGAGGAGGTTGTTGACCATTGGCATGATTTCCAAGACAAGAGTACAACACAAATTCCAAGGTAGAAGGTACAACCATCTAGAGGTCGTACAATACGGATTTTGGGAGGCCGTACAACTGTAGAAGAGCACAGTCCATACAAAAAGGTACAACATGCATTTCAAGGCAACATGGCACTGTTTTCGAGGCACATTTATTACATAAAGATCCATAAAACAAACTTAGAAAAAGTGGGCACAAATTTTGAGACAGTCCGTACAACATTTAATGTTGTGACATTCATACAGATTTATGGCACAAGAATTGAGGAGCAGTCCATACAACATTTATTGATGAGACAGTCGTACAACAGTACAGATTTCTGGCACAATTTTCGAGGAACTGCATTTTGGGGATTTTCTGAAGGAGATTTACTCAAAATTTTCTGAGATAAGTTTGTGAATTTTTGCTGAGAATAAGACTGCTGTAAAATATTTTTTCTCTGAAGCTCTGAGTAATAAAAATCCCTCTCTCACTGGTTTTCCCCTTGTGGGTTTTTTCCGGGGTCACTGTTAGACCAAAAATCTCTGTGCAAATAATTTTTTGAATATTGTGTTGCTGATATATTTTATTTCTACATTAAATATTGTTAAGAATCCTCATGTTTCAGTTCTAAAAAATATGTTTATTTGCTAAGTATTTATGGCTATCATAAATCTGGGTTTTGGGCATTAAACATTGATAAAAATTAGTGAGACTTGAAACTCGGTGGGGTTTGAAATTTTACATGGTATCAAAGCTGAGTTAAAGAAAGACATATTTATATCAGTAAGACAAAAAAAGGGGACATAAGTTACTTCACTAGACAAAAGTTTGAATTTTTCATTTTCAACAGAAAAGGGTCAATGGCTACCGGTTTAAGGGCCGAGGACAGACTTGATGGGGCAATAAACTTTGGTGCTTGGAAGGAGAGGATGATCTTGCTGTTGCAAGAAAGTGAGTTATGGGATATTGTTGAGAACTCCACAACAAACCCAGTGAATGTACCCATAGATCCAACTCTTCTAGCAGCATACACCAAGAAGAGTATCAAGGCTAAAAGAATCATCCTTGATGCCATCAAGGACCATTTGATTCCTCATGTGATAGGGAAGATAAATGACTATGAGAGGTGGGAGTCCTTGACGAAGTTGTATCAAAGTACAAATGAGAACCGAAAGATGGTTTTGAGAGAAAAATTGAAAAGCATTAAAATGATCAAGGCTGAAAATGTGGTCACATATCTTACCAGGTTGACACAAGTAAGAGATGAACTTGGAGCTGTTGGGAAGGCCATTGCTGACAATGAACTTGTGAGAACAACATTGAATGGAGTGTCCAAACAATGGGTTGTTTTTGTTGAGAGCATTGTGGCTAGGGAGAACCTTCCCAAGTGGGCACGTCTTTGGGATGATTTTGTTCAGGAGGAGACTCGAAGAGGTTATGTGCATGGCAGTTCATCTACTGGTAATGATGAGGATAATGTGGCTCTTACTGCTAACAGCAAGAAGAAATTCAAAAAGAGTCCTAAGGGAGGAAACAAATCGAAGAGTGAAGGCAAGAAGGACATGAGCAAAGTCAAGTGCTTTTCATGTCACAAGTTTGGGCACTATGTAGGACAATGTCCTAATAAGAAGAAGAAGCATACGAAAACTTCAACAGAGGTGGATGAGTTTTCTGCCAAGTTTGATAAAGAGTTTTCCTTAGTGGTATGTCTTTCCACTAGAGCCACTCGTTCCAATGTGTGGTATAATGACAGTGGTGCCTCCCACCATATGACAGGTGTTCGTGAGAATTTGACAGATCTTACACAGATTGGTGATCTTGAGGTAGTGCTTGGAGATGATCCTGTGGTCAAGGCAGTTGGTAGTGGGACAATATCATTTCAGAGGGAGTCTCTGCCTCCCATGTTGTTGAGAGATGTCCTATGTGTTCTTGGCTTGAAGAAGAACTTGAATTCAATTTTTGCTATTGAGGAGAGGGGTTATGAGGTGTTGTTCCATGATGGATAGGTGATCCTATTTCCCAAGGGGTCCAGTATCACTTTGGCCAGAGTGATTGGGACTAGACATGAGAAGTTGTACAAGCTCATGTTTCAGCCAACTAGTGCATTATTTCATTCTACCAGCAACAATGATCTTTGTGAGCTATGGAACAGGAGGATGACCCATTTGCATCATGGGGCTTTGAGGATACTGAGGGAGATTGTGACTGGAATTCCATAGTTCAGTACAGAGCACCAGGAGTTGTGCAAGGGGTGTGCTTTGGGAAAGTACACCAAGACTTATTTTCCAAGCAGTGATAGTAGAGTAAGAGGTATACTTGATCTGATTCATTTTGATGTATGTGATCCTATGTCTTCTACATCTTTGAGTGGTTGTTTATACTATGTCATTTTCATTGGTGACTTCTCTCGGAAGTCTTGGATTTTCTTCATGAAGACCAAAGGACATGTCTTCAATCGGTTCCAAGAGTTTAAAGCTCTTGTGGAGAACCAGACTGGGAGGAAAATCAGAGTTTTGAGGACAGATAATGGGGATGAGTATACCTCCAAGGAGTATAATGAATTATATGCAGGAGAGGGCATCAGGAGAAAGTTGATTGTTCCTTACAACCCACAACAGAATGGGGTTGCTGAGAGGAAGAACATGACCATAGTTGGGGCTGCGAGAGCCATGTTGCATGATTAGGGGCTGCCACTTTTTCTTTAGGCCGAGGCATGTTATACTGTAGTTTAGTTGCAGAACATGAGTCCACACAGAGCATTGTGGGACAAGACTCATGAGGAGGCTTTCTCTACTAAGAAGCCTAATGTTGGGCACTTTAGTATTTTTGGGTACCTTACATATTCACATGTCCTTTATGAGAAGAGGACAAAGCTAGAACCCATGACAAAGAAGGGTATCTTTGTTGGGTATAGCGAGACTTCAAAATCTTTCCACATATACATCTCTTCCTTGAGGAAGACAATTTTGAGAAGGGATGTGAGATTTGAGGAGGATGGAGCCTTTAGGAAGTCACGAGGGACTGAGAGGGGTGAGCAATCATCACCTCAGTTTCATGTGAGTCCACAACAGACTTCAGTGACACAAAGTTCATGTCCACCAGTTTCGATGATGACTGGACCACATGTTACAGGGCCACATATGTCAAGATCATAGGTCACTGGTCCACAGGTTTTAGGATCGAGTTCACCAGATTCTACTTCAGGTTCACAGTCTTTAGGTGATGGGGTTGAGCAAGGAGAGTCCCCTCCATGGGACACTACTTCAGAGAGGAGGAAGCCTAAGTGGCTTAAGGACACTTTGAGGGAGGCACAGGGTTCAGTGGGGAATCCCAAGTAGGTTGCGAGGGAGAGTAAACCTCCTGAGAGATTTTGCAGCTACATTGTGATGGTGAGCAACATCAGGGAGTCTGAACCTTCCACTTTCGAGGAGGCTGTTGGCATACAGGTTTGGAGAGATGCCACGATGGAAGAGTATAGTTCCATGATGAAGAATGATGTTTGGGAGATTGTTCCTAGACCTGAGGGGAAGTCAGTGGCGACTTCCAGGTGTCTCTACAAACTCAAGTATGTTGTAGATGGAAGCATTGAGAAGTACAAAGCTCGTTTTGTGGCTCGGGGGTTCTCACAGGTTGAGGGAGTTGACTATGATGAGACCTTCACTCCAGTTGCTAGATATACTTTGATCTGGGCAGTGATCTCTATTGCAACAGAGATGGGTTGGAAGACCATCAGATGGATTTGAAGACTGCATTTCTGAATGGTCTCATCCAGGAGGAGGTGTACATTAAGCAGTCATTGGGCTTTGAGGTGCATGTGAGAGAGTCTCATGTGTGCAGACTGAAGAAGGCGTTGTATGGGCTGAAACAAGATCCCAGAGCTTGGTATTCTAGGATTGATGCCTACTTGTAGTGGTTGGGCTTTGAGAAGAGTGAGGCAGATCCCAACTTGTACTTCATTATGGTTGGAGAGGATCCTCTCATACTCTTTCTATATGTTGATGATATTTTCATTACAAGAGTTGAGAGTCTCATTACTAGCTGCAAGGAGAGCCTTGCTTTAGAGTTCGAGATGATAGATATTGGACTGATGCATCATTTTTTGGGATTGAAGGTTTGGCAGGAGCCTGGACACATCTTCCTGGGATAGGGGAAGTATGCTTGTGACATCCCGAGGAGATTCCAGATGGAGGATTGTAGGCCCATGACCACACCCATGATTACTAACTGGAAGAAGCTTCATGCTTCTGAGTCACAGTTGGTTGGTTCCACTTTATATTGTCAGTTGATCGATTCATTGATGTATTTGGTCAATATCAGACTAGATATTTGTTTTGTTGTGAACACTCTTAGTCAGTTCATGGTGGAGCCTAGGAGAGTGCATTGGGTGGTAGCAAAACATGTTCTTAGGTATCTTTGTGGTACATTGGATTATGGTTTGGACTATATGAGAGGGGATGGAGTTCGATTGGTGGGCTATACAGATTCATATTGGGCTAGATGTGTCAGTGATAGGAAGAGTACTTCTAGATGTTGTTTCAAATTGGGCTCAGTAGTGGTGTCTTGGTTCAGTCGAAAGCAAAAGTCAGTGGCTTTGATTTCTATTTACTAAAGGCATGGTTGGAAGATAGGGAGTCCCCCTCCAAGCATTTCATATATTTGCAAGGATTGGAAGAAGGACAGGTTCAAGTTGAGGTTTCTCCATTTCTTTATTCTTTTTCATGGATTATTAGGGATTTTGCAAGATTTGCCATTAGATTGTTATTGGAAAAATCTTTGTAGAAGGATAATTTTGTCACTAAAAAAATAGATTAGCGTTGAGGTTGTTGAACCCTCATTAATCCTTGATGTAATTTTGAATTATCGAATGATCTTGTTGCTGTCATTTTTGTTTTTCGGAGAGGTCATTGTTGCCTTCTTTATTTATTGATTGCACATTATTCTTGGTTGTAATTTCAAGGTTGCAATGGTGCACCTTGTTTAATGGCTCTCACTTTATTCTTGTATAATCTGAAAATATATTTAATACTAATTATGGCACATCTATGATTCCTTAATTATGTCGTTTCCATCATATTCAAACTCTCTTGTTCATTGATCTTGATTCCATAACTCAATTTGACTTGCATTGGTCTTGGTAAATTCCACCATCCATTTTATTCTTAAAAAAAACATAAAACAATTTTTTATAGGGTTTCCCCCCTTGTGCAAGAAAAGAACTGGCGTAAAGTGAGAGGAAGTATTGTTACAGTGACATTAGGTAATATTTCCAAGTGCTCCTAGGGTTCTACTTTGTTAAAGGACTTTGTAACATTTGAATTGAATATTTGGGAGGTAATATTCCCCATTAATAAATCAAAACATTTACACAAAAAGTTTATGTGGGAGATTGGTTAGATGATATGAATATAAGAGTGTGGAAAATAATATCAATCTTGAGTTTATTGTGCTTAGAAATCGTAGAAGTGTATATTTCTTTATGTCAGAGACAATGGTTACTATACAATTTTAAGTAAATACAAATAGGAAACCTTGATAATCGTGGAAGGTCATGGGTGACCAGATTTAACAATTGAGTTTCTAATGTTTGGTCCTTAATCAAGTCTTGGTTTAAACATCTTAGGCTATGTTGTTGTGTTTTGTTTTAGTTTTTCCTCTAGACAATTGTGTATGAATTTGTGAAATTTTTGATATAAAGGAAGTTGAAGGTGAGCAACATATCCTCCCAACTTGCCCTACCCTTAATTATACGAGATGTAATTTTACCTAGTTTCATAACTCTGTTACTCTCCAAAATATCATGGCTTATGAAAACCAAAATGATGTTGGGACTTTCATGTCAATTGTGTTTAAATGTAGAAACAATATTTTGAAGAATAATTAGGATTCCATTCATTTGTTTGATAGACCTAGTTTGGTCTTAGGGGATGATAATCATCATTGTCGTCATCATCATATATAAATTTCAATGAAAGAGATATTTTAAATTACATTATATTTGGCACCATAGTGGAGTTGAGTTTGTTATCACATGATTTGTAGTTGTACAAATAATCCCTTCACAAGATGCCAATCTTGTGTAACAATTAGAAGTAGTTGTCACTGTCAGCTAGATAAATACTTCCCTCCCTTGTGTTGGAACTTCACCAAACACTAAAATGAGGGAAGTATTTGTCTAGGTGACAATGACAACTACTTCTAATTGTTACACAAGATTGGCATCTTGTGAAGGATTTTGCAGGTCACTGGGGAAGCCTCCCTTGTGTTGGATCTCTTTCCTTCACTAAAACGAGGGAAGTACTTGCCTAGATGACAGTGACATCTACTTCTAATTGTTACACAAGATTAACATCTTGTGAAGGGCTTTGCGTGAGCACAAATCCCGTGATAACAAAGTTCTATATCGAATTTTATTTTTGGTAAATAACTTTTTGTTAATTAAGCTGTTACATTCAACTTAGAGACCATGAATAGGGAATCTATTTTTTTTTTCCAAAGAAAAAAATTGTATTTTGTATTCCAAAACATAATATAAAATACATTCTTTAGGTGCTAGTTGGGATGATACATATAGTTTTTTGTAGTACAAAAAAGTGCTGTGAAAATTGTCCCCAAAAAGCCTAAAAAGTTTGGATCACTGAACCTCAATCCTGAAAGTCCCCACAAAGTCCTTGACTGGCATATACAATAATCCAAATATGTAGCAAAATAGCAAATTTTACACGAGACATCCAAAATAATGACCATATATATCATGACAACATAATATAAACATATCCATAATGACAATATAGATTTAGATGTGACCTAATTTGAGTATTACTCAATCCAAAGTTGACCTGAAGCTAACTGCAGACTTTGCTTAGACAATAAACTAACATCCATGTTCAATTCTTTGAAGATGTGATCAAAGGTGATCAACTCAAAATGTTGTTTATTATCCTTAAGCTAAGATGCCAATGGTTGTAGGATTACATTGTGAATATGATGATTGTTCTTCATCCATCCATTCACTAACGTAGAGTCTCCATAGACATGAAATTTATAAACCCCTTTTGTTTCTGATAACATCATAAGAGATCTAAGACCATTAATTCAACATAGTTGTTTGAGCTTGAACCAAGTCTTGCTTTGAATTTGAAGTAGTGTCTATCATCCAAATATAGAACACCTCCTAGGCCACATGAATGTTTATCTCCTTGACAAGCTCCATCAAAGAAGCCCCAAGGAGATAATTTTATCAATTTGCAGCTCCCCCACTAGGTGAGGAGCTTTGTTATGAGTACCTTTCCTAAAGTATTGAAAGGTTGTTGTGATATGAGTTATAACCTGAAAGGTAGGAATTTCTCCGTTACCAAATAAAAGTGCATTTCAAGTGAGCCAAATGCCCCAAAGTGTATGGAAGGGAATAACCCTTTTATCCTTTAGCTCTTACCTTTGGAACCAAATATGCAAATAAGATTCTAAATTGTTATCAGATCATATGCTATGTAAACGCAACCATTGAACACATAAACTATTATGGAAATTCATAGAACAATTGCACCTAAGTTGTCCATTGAGACACATCACATCTACATCATGTCAAGGTTGCCAAAGTTTTTACCTGGTCTTGGATGTGGTATGACTATATTGGTTGCATTAATATAAGATGTCATCACGGGATTTTGATGACACTAAAAGTGCTTTAATTTGACTACTTAACCTCAACTTGATTGACTCAATATTAAAAGTTCTTCATTATTTGTAAGTCTTGGAAAAAGAAATATGCACATCCAAAATATTCTATTTAGAAATTGTTTTTGAAGGAATTTGACATATTCATAACAATGCAATATTTTTCTATCAAAATTATCAAAAACTTACATCTAATCCCAAATACTTATTCATAGTTTCTAAAAAATTAAACTTCATAAATAACTTACCTTGCCAATGTGTTTGCCACTCAACAATAACTCAATTATTATATAACTAAAAAACTTGAATCTATTAAAAATAAAAATAAAACAACCAATATATCATCTTACTAATACTTAAAAAATTTCAATAATAAAATAAATTTATATTAAAAACCCATATATCATCTTACTAATACTTAAAAAATTTCAATAATAAAATAATTTTATATTAATTTGTTTATTTTTATATCTATTTAAGGGTAGGTGTCTCTCAATCTTTTGCTTCGCTCGTTGCAATGAAATCTTTAATGAAAAAATACATCAAAAGGATAAAAAATATTTCTGTAAGTTCATAGTCAAGGATAACTATATATTAAAGTCGTTAATAATCTAATGTAAAAGATAACTTTTTCTTCACTGTCATACAACAGGAATTTTAGTAGCAGGCAAGATTGCATATTCGGAAAGGATAAAAAATATTTCTGTAAGTTCATAGTCAAGGATAACTATATATTAAAGTCGTTAATAATCTAATGTAAAAGATAACTTTTTCTTCACTGTCATACAACAGGAATTTTAGTAGCAGGCAAGATTGCATATTCGGGAA
>ML804189.1:129609-149785 GCA_009831015.1 Picea engelmannii | reverse complement strand
TTCTATGGAGGGTTTTACCGTTAATTTACACTTTTTTCCTATCCTCTATCACAAATTATCAACTTTTATGGGGAATTGGGGATGCAAAATCTCTTATGAGAATTTGAGGTTTTAAGGTTGAGAATTCCCCATTTAAATAGAAATTGCAGTCGTCTAGATGCTTATCTGTTGGGAAATTCTTGTAAAGAATTGTAGTTGTGGCTCCAATTCTACTTCACTTAGTTTTAAAATGAAACAAATTTGTCATTGTTGCCTTGCCCTACTGAAAGCTCGAGAATATAATATGCAAGGTCCGATTTTTGTGATTTTCATAGCGAATACTTCATAGAAATTTCTTTTTAGTTAATCATCGTGGAAAATTGAGATTTAAGCTCAATTGTGTTTTGAATTTTGTCTGTTATTTCGAAAATTAAGCTTTGGAATCGAAAATGTCTATCAGATGATCTTAATTAATATATTATTAGGTATTGTAATCGTCCATGGACGTGTCCCTCAACTAATATATTATTACGTATTGTAATCGTCCATGGATGTGTCCCTCAACTAATATATTATTAGGTATTGTAACCGTCCATGGATGTGTCCCTAAACTAATAGATTATTGGGTATTGTAATCGTCCATGGATGTGCCTGGTTAATCATCGACGCCTTAGAGCAGTGGGCCCAAAGGAGGAGCGGCGAGTTATGATAACCACCTGTAGGTTGTGGGACTCCACGTGACCACCGCCTGCAACTGTTTTTTGTATAACCCACCTAGCATACTCCCACAGGTTCAGTCCCTTCTGCAACCAAGAGAGCCAAATCTCGACACAGTTTGAATCCTACTAGCATCACATTCAAGTCAGCAACGGAGTTTTTAGGGGTCAAACTTCGTCAAAAATCCTATCCAAACAGAACTTTTTATTATGCTTGTGTTTCTATACATAAGATCTTCTCTTTTAGCTCTATCAAAATTTAAGAAGGAATTGCAGTTGTTAATTGAATTTTCCATTTTTTTGTTCATTTATCCTCTTTGTTATTTTTTTAAGCGATGGTTAAGTTGTCTGTTAAATGATCTCAAAATCCCCCTTACGCATTTCCTTTAGAATTTGGGGTGGCAATTCAGAAAATATCTTCTTTGTTTTTCTATATGGCTTTGTGATCCGTAAACATAGGCCTATGGCCCGTTCGTCTCATCAACTCAAATCCTTTGAGGAAAAAAATGATCTTGATTCTTTGGTTTGTTTGTTGCTTGTAGAATTGCAAAGTGTTGGGAGAATGTGTGGCTATAGCTAAAACCAATGCCCACGAGTTTGAGGACATTTGAAAATGAACATTGCTCATCGATTTAGATGGTGCTCCATGTATTTCCCATTCTAGTGATCAACAAAAAGTTGATTGGGATGTGTATAAGACATAGGTAAAGAAAAAATGACCAATACCAAATGTGGGTGAGTGAGAGAAACAAAAGCAACAAGTGGGCAAGGGTCAAACACTCAACAATTAATAAAATGTTGTAGACAACTTGTGGGCAAAGGAAAAACACCCAACAAGCAAAAGAATGTTGTGGACAGCTTGTGGACAAAGGAAAAACGCACAGAGAGATATAAATTCACCCAGGAAACAAATGATGAACATGGAATGGACATCAAGCAATAATTACAATGGTAATGGGTGGTAGCTTCAGCAATCAAACTCAAATCAAAACTACAAAACCACAAAATTGAAGTGATTACACACAAAAAAACAAAACAGTGAAAATTGGAACAAATGGAGTTTTATTTTACTCGAATAATTCATTACAAAGGGGGGGTGAGCTATGCATGATCAAAAATCTCATGCATTGTTACTCACAAGCAGACCAAAATTGCAAATGATTGTGGCTTATGAACACCTTCGCTTAGTGTGGACAGGATTATGAACTCCTTCATCCATGGACTTCAAGCATGCTACCTTTTGATCTCTTATTTATGTTCCTTCAAGCGTTCTCCCCAATTCTCTTCTTGCCTCCCATTGATCTCCTCACTTCAACCTCCATTGTTTTAATGGTTGCCTTTGGAAGACCAACCATCAGAATGGTTTGCTTCCACTTCCAACTTTGCCAAAAAAAGAAAAAAGAAAATAAAAATAACAATTACAAGTTTATTACAATTTTACAAAAGAATTTAGACAAGGATCCAATTCAAATCACACCTCCCCATTTCCAGGGTTTTGGTCCCCAGAAGCTTCAACTCCTTCAATCTTCTTCTTTTCCTATCATCCAACAGACTCTAGCAAATCTCAAAGAAAGGATGTCTCCATTGTAGGATGGAAGACAAGAGTTGAGTAGGGGTTGCCTTTGGCATAACCATGTTATCCATCTCATGGTTGGAGAGGGCATTCATTGCTGCAATAGGTCATTGGGCAACCACTACTCCTTGAGCTACAAGTTCCAACAACTCCTCTTTCCCCTTGACCTTGACTCTCTAAGATTTTTTCTTGGTTGTCCGGTTCTTAGTATGGAGTTCTAGGTGAAGCCTCCAACATTTGGCCTCTGAATGTCTAGTCAATTTGCAGTACTGGCAATAGTTCTTGCATGGGTTTCTTGGCCTTCTGGGGCGCCAACAATCACTAGCCTTGTGACCCATTTTCTCACAATGGAAACAAACTAAGCCATACCTTTTTGGTCTATGAGAATGCTTGTCGACTTGGTTGCTTGGTTCCCCAAGAGTTTGAGCAAATCTAGATGGTAGAATCATCTCTTTGTTGCCCTCTTCCAAGCTTCTACAAGCAAATTTGAGTGGCTTTTTCCACATGGCTTATTTTTTGGTTCCTCTTACCTTGATGAAAGTGGTTTGAGTTGCACTTGTGTTGGCTTCTTGTTCATTGAATATCGGGCCTTCATCCTTGGGCCTCTATCGAGCTACAATGGGAATCAGAATCCCTTGGCCTTCCTTGCCTAGCCCCTGGCCATCATAGCCCATTTATCTCATGAGCTTGGAACCAATGCCCCTAGTTTTCTTCTCAAAGTCACCAAAGGTTTCTTGAGAAAGGGTATTAGAAGGTGAGTTTACCATGCTTACCTCCATCACAGTACTAGTTTTAGCAGTGGGAATGGAAGGGGCTTGCTTGGTCTTCTGGGCATCTGCTTTTATCTTCTTTAAGGTCTCTTCCTTCACTACCAAGTCCTGGTATAGGTGAGCAGTGACCTTAGTGAACCTCTCCTATTGGAAATTATCTATCTCAATAAATTTCTCCCCCAACTGCAAGAGTTGCAATTTTCTCTTGTCTAACTCTATCCTCATGATGGTGAAGGAGTCCTAGCACTTAGCAAGCTCTTTCTCCAACTCATCTGCTCTTTACCTCTAATATCGACTTTCTTCTTGGATCTATTCATTGAAGTCTTTGAACTCTTCCAACTTCTTCATGTTCAAGGCTTTGCCCATGGTAGTTGCTTCAAGGTCTCTAACAAACTTGCTCTGATATCATTTGATCCGTAAATAGTAGGCCTGTGGCTCGTCCGTCTCATCAACACGGATCCTCTGCAGGAAAAAAAAAATTATCTTGATTCTTTGGTTTGTTTGTTACTTGTAGAATTGCATAATGTTGGGAGAATGTGTGGCTACAACTAATACCGGTGCCCACAAGCTTGAAGACATCTAAAAATGAACATTACTCACAAATTTAGATGGTGCTCCATGTACTTCCCATTCCAGTGATCAACAAAAAGTTGTTTGGGCTTTGTATAAACCGGAGGTAAAGAAAAAATTATCCATGCCAAATGTGGGCGAGTGAGAAACAAAAACGGCTCGTGGGCAAGGGTCAAATGCCCAACAATTAATAAAATGTTATAGACAACTTGTGGGCAAAGGAAAAACACCCAGCAAGCAAAGGAATGTTGTGGACAACTTGTGAGAAAAGAAAAAACGCCCAAAGAGATATAAATTCGCTAAAGAAACAAACGATGAACATGGAATGGACATTAAGCAATAATTATAATGGTAATGGGTGGCAGCTTCAACAATCAAACTCAAATCAAAACAACAAAGCCACAAAATTGAAGTGATTACACGTAGAAAACTAGAATGGTGAAAAATGGAACTAATGGAGGTTTATTTTACTCGAAGAAATCATTATTGGGGGGGTGAGCTATGCATGATCAAAAATCTTATGCATTGTTAATCACAAACAGACCCAAATTGCAGATAACCATGGCTTCTGGATACCTTCACTCAATGTGGACAGACTTCTCAACTCATTTGTCCATCGACTTCAAGCACGTTGCCTTTCAAGCTCTTGTTTATGCTCCTTCAAGCTTTTTCCCCAATTCTCTTCTTGCCTCCCATTGATATCCTCACTTCAGCCTTCATTATTTTGATGGCTACCTTTGGAAGACCAACCATCACAATGGCTCATTTCCATTTCCAAGTTCGCCAAAATAAGACAAAATAAAATAAAAATAACAGTTACAAGTTTATTGCAATTTTACAAAAGAATTTAGGCAAGGATCCAATTCAGATCACTTTGTTCCTGGGATCATTTATTTTGTCGAGGTTTAGAGAATTTCAGAATTTGTTGTTAATTGACATGAATTTATGTAAATATAGTGCAATTGGGAATGCATTGTTGACATTTTAGACATTTGCGTTCGTATATGTTGTGTAATACCCCTACGTCGAACCCCAATTGAAAATGTACATATAGGCTAGTGAGCCATGATATTTTGGGCTAGAGTGCCTTTGTAAATATGTTTTGAGGCCAGAGTGCCTGTGTGATTCTTGAGCCAGAGATCCTAAATGCTAAAAGGCCATTGAGCCTATCATTGTAATATGTAATCACACTCAAACTATTGATAAAAATACATCGTTGTTGTAGACCAATCAGACAAAAGAGTATGGGGGGATAGAACTCCACTAAAAGGGGAAACAGGGGCTAAGAGTCTAGGAAGGGGGGGAAAAGCCAAGGGAGCTTAAGCCCAAGGGAATATTATATTAATATTTCCTAAAGTCTAAGTTATGAGATATCTTATCCTAAGTTCCTAAAGTGGAGAAACGTATATCCAAGTGGGGCTCATGTAGTTTCCATCACGACAAATGCCAAGTTGGGAACATGCAAATATATTGGAGGAAATTAGTGTATTTTGGGGGATTTTCTCTCATTATTCTCTCATTGACTCTTACCATCCGTACTCTCCCAGCCATCCATCTTCCTACTTATACTTGGGAATATTTGGGAGATGTTGGTAACTAGTAAATGGAGATGATTTGAGTAGAAGAAGCAGGTTGTTAGGCCCGTGTGCATTTTGAAGAAGCGGGTTGTCAGGCCCATGGGAATTTTGAAGAAGTGGGTTGCCAAGCTAGTGAGAATTCTCTCTGGGTGAGAGAACTACTGGTAATTTTTTTTCCTTCTGCATTAGGCGATAACTACAGAACTTTGAGACTTTCTATATAGCTTGTTGCTAAAGCCCCGGAAGGGAAGTGGGGAAGCCAAAGGATTGTTGAGAAAAGAAAGGACACACTTCCTGGGGTGGGACAGGCTACAGGAAATGAGAATTTGTAGGCTAGTTGCAGCAGATGGCACCTTAACCTGAGATTTATCAAGTTGAATAGACCTTAGTCTTAGGAAACCTTCCTTGGTGGAGTTTCTAGCCTCAACTCCGGGGTGACTTGCTGCTGAGAGTTTATGAGCAACACAGTCTATGGGTGAGAGGAACGTCTGAGGTTTGTAGGCAGTTGGTGATTTACCATTAAAAGATAAGTGTCTTTTTATGTGTTTACATATTATTACTATGTGTATTATTCTGTTGAGTAATGTGTATACAATTATTCCAATTATGTATGCTTAAATGTACATGTTTATACATGAATTGGTATATTGCTTGCATTGCATATATTGTATTCACATGCATGGCATGTTGTGTTATTTAAACGGTATCACAACTAATAATAGAGGTAACGGGACTTAGCGAGGTGGTTGGGTATGTTACAAAGCCCTAAGAGGCAGAAATTGAAAGAAATTTGAAAACACAACTGTGACCGAAGTTGGTTTTTGCACAACATGGCCCAGCCTGGGTGGTTGGGGATGCTACATGTTGATTGATATTGTATTTAACATACCTTGATCGTTTCCGTCGAATAATTGGAGTCAAACAAATGTGATTGGATCCCACCAATCTGCACTTGTGGATGGAATTATATCAAATTTATGTTAAATTGGTTGTAAAAGGTCGTTAAAGGTTTTATAAATATTTTTTGCTAGTCACATTTGCATGTTTAAGAAGTCAATTTCGTGGATTGGAGGACTTTATGGCACAAGTTTTCAATTGAAATTATAAAAAATCCTTTTTTTGTCAATTTCTCGTTGTGAGAAAAAATCTGCCATACTCAACGTTGAAGTACTATAATATTCTAATTAAATTTGGAAGGGATCTCACTCGGGGAATATATAAGTCAATCTATTTTCCCGTTCAACGATAAATGACCACAGAGATACAGGTCTCCCGTTGAAAATGCCTTCTCTCAAATTATAAAAAGTCTTGGGTTTAACGAAGATTTATGGTGAGAAAAAAAAATCACATGTTGAATTTATTTATTTTTTCCTAGTAATGAATTTGTAATTGGTTGTTGATGAATTTATCTCTTGTTGCCATCAATTTGCCTGTATTAAGTCTATGGTGTGCATTTTGATTAAAGTGTGGAAAACACATGGCTATATTTACAAGCATTTGAAATTGGGAGTGTCAAGGAGATCAATCAAGCCAGAGAAGAAAACGTGTCTCCTTCCATAGAATACACAACTTTATTGTTGGAATTGAGCATTCAAAGTAGATTTGTTGCTGAGAATATTTGACACAACGATGATATAATGTTATTTACATGTTCAATTTTTGTTGATTATTTTGTGGCATGGATTCAAGAAAGAGGATGGAATATGGACTTATGGGCTATCAGGCCCCGTCTTTACCTTGAGCCATGTAGTTTGCACGAGTACTTTATTCATATTCTAATTAGCAATTCACCCTGTAGATTGTTTCAAAGCAAGCAAATGTGTTGGTATTGTGTCATTTAGTCTCATGCAAATATCAATTTGGAGGTACCCAATAGGGTCTACTTCAAGGCAAACAACTGTGATTGAAGGTAATAAAAATGTCACAAAATTCAATCTAACAAATTCATTTCCAAAGAGATTGTGAGTAAGAAATCATTTTTGAAAATGAATGAATAGTTGTTTGTCGTTTGTGTGTGAAACTCGTAAGTTGTCATGATCCAAATGCTATCTTTGACAAACATTTGTAAATTTTGTAAATAAACATGTCTTTTATTTTATTTTTGTCTTGTTAACAAAGTGGAATCGAAAATTAATCGTGTGATGGTTGGCCTTCCAAAGGAATCCCATTAAAAGAAATGAAGGTTGTAGTGAAGACATCAAGTAAGGGAGAGGCAAGGAAATTTTGAGGGAGTAATGTAGCATAAATGGAAGCTTGAAGAGTGCAGCCTACTCGAAGTTTCGTGGATGAAGGAGACAAGGAGCTTGTCCACACTAAGTGAAGGTGTCTCTAAGCCACGACCTTCTATAAATTAGGTATTGACAGTGACTAATGATGCATAGATTTTATGTATAGTTCACCCCGCTATAATTACCTCCTAAGAGCAATAAAAACTCCATTAAAATGATGAAATCTATGTGTTGTTGTCTCAATTTCTTGATTGGTGTTGTCAAATACTTACTCTATGCTTGGATTGTTTTGGTTATGAGTTATAGTTCTCTATGTGTACTCCGATGAGGTGTACTCTTGGCCCGTAGCATTCGCCCACATCCGGCACATATCAATTTTTTTCCCATTCTATGCACAACATTCTTGGACTACATACAAAGATATCCATAACTTATAACTCAACATCAACTTCTTGCTCTATTCACTAGTTGTCTCAACATCGATAAGTATTGATAGTGCCCATTCCCTTGCTTTGAATCAATGTTTGTATCCTAAAAACCATGGGCCATAATAGCAAAAAAAAAAAACCCTCTCGATGACTTCAAATCCCATTTCATAGTTTGCTCGCTTGAAGTATTGATTAGTTGTTGGAACGATGTTATTTCTATGTATATACCACAAGCGTAGCACATTGTGAGTTCATTATTCATTCATTGGAACACCGACATGTCCGTACTATGTTACCTCTGTTCATTCGACCTCTTTGATGTGTAATTTCCCTTGAATGCCCAGACAACGATGATGAGACAACAATCCTTCTCCAACAAAATTTTAGATGGCTCATTTACAACATGATATCCCATGGTCAGATTCTCATGATATCCCATGGTCAGATCCTTAGGTGAGTTTTCATTGAAGCATTTGTTGCAAAACACTATATTTGTGTTGAGATCTCTCCTCAAGTTCTCAGACTCTCTAAACCAAGATAGTAGAGGTATTGTGACATGCTCTAAATATGCTTCTTTTTTTTCTCAATTTGAAGAAGCCTTTGCATAGACAATAGAAGAGATTGGCAAATTTCAAGAATATCCATGAATTTAGAGTGTTGTTTCACTTCCCATTAGAAATTGATTTTAAATGCATGCTTAGGTTTTGAATTTGTAAAATTCAATACAATGTCAATGAACATAGAGAGACTATAGAGAACAAGAAACTTTTGCACTTGGGTTGTAGTTGATGGTGCATTTAGATTACAGAGATATAGTAGTTTAAATTTTGCAATGAGTTTCCATGTTGGTAAATTGTGTGAACTCTTAGTCCCTCAATTATGGATCATATCATCTACATATTATGTTATCTTCATCTTATGAGAACCCTCCATGCTTTAGATCAGGGTCTAAGTAGTTCAAAAAACAAAGTTGACCTCTTTTTCATTACAATATCACAGTAATTGTTATCTTGACTACCCTTACATGAAAATATTTGGAATTATTAATTTTTTTGAAGACAAATTAGTCATTATAATTTATTTTGCTATATGTGGGGGAAAATATCAAACCTGAGTCAAATAATGGAAGAATACTGCTCAAAAAAGCGGTTGGCACCCAAAGTTTTGGGTAGGTTGTGTGTGTGCATAGACCAACAGTGCACACACATTAGTTTTGCATGCACATTAGAAGTTGTGCGGTGGATGGAATAAGGTGCGCACATGAATCAAAGTTCTATAGTGTGCACTAAAGATCATAAAGATGCCACATGGATGTTGAGTCAAAAGGACATCTTCAAGAATATTCTCGAATAATGACCCTAGAAAACATGACAGATCATGGGGCAAGTGATGGATGAGTTGGAAAGTTTGTTAGGATTGTCACGCTCCAAGATGGTTACGTGGGCTGGATGAGTACGCCAGAAGCATGCAGAACTGGCGATCACTAGAGCGAGTGGAGCAAATAAAAAAGATAGAGAGCATTGGAGAATAAAGAAGGAGAAGCAGCGAAAGAGAAGGAGAGTGTGTAGTCTACAAAAACGAGAGGAAGCAGTTTGAGTTTGCATGAATATGGGGATGAGTTTTTGCAATAGTTGTGTATGGGTTTAGAACGATCCTATTTAGAGTCCATAATGGATTTATTCTAGTAGAGTGTAGAATATGAACAGAGAGTGCATAGCGCATTGTAGTTCCTAGGTTGTAGAATGTATTAGAGCGCAAAGTGCATTGTAGTTCCTAAGTTGTAGAATGTATCAGAGCGCAAAGCGCATAGTAGTTCCTAAGTTGTAGAATGTATCATAGCACAAAGTACATTGTAGTTCCTAAGTTGTAGGATGTATCAGAGCGCGAAGCACTATTCTTCTTGCAATATGGATTCGTTGATGTATGCATTATACGATTTAATGAAGATAATATAAAGTTACAATTCACTTTGTCACTTGATGTGTTTGTTTTGGGTTTAATGGATAAGTGTGTCAATGGGTTATGATGTTATTCAATTAATGAAGCATGGTTATATGTATGAATGTATAATTGGATGCATGAATGTTGGCCCGAGTGGTTTCCTCTGATGTTTTATTCCTTCATCTCTGACACGGGACTAGATGGTCTCTGTGATTCTCATGGCATCTCGGGTGAGACTTTCTTCAGTCATTGACTGAAGATTGATATGTCGACCCCTTGGGGTTTTATTGGTCAACTCTAGATGAACCCCTAGTCATCAACCCCCAAGTGTTAGGAAGGATGTGCATAAGTGAGCCAACAAATGGTTCTATTGTTGGGACCTAAAGGTTTTGTTTTGCATGATGAAGGGAGAAAATGAGGTGGAATCCATCTCAGGAGGAAATACAAGACTAGTTAACTGTGAAGGAAGATGAGTTTGCTCGACAAGAAACTTTGGGTCTGATAACCAACGTGGAATGTTGGAAGGATAAACATATTTACATTGATTTACATGAAGTGTTGTTTGTTGAATTTCTATGTTTGTTGTATGAATGGTTGAAGAGGCAAACTGCCACTAGCACTGCTGTGAGGCCCCAAGAACCACTAGTCTGGGACCAAACTATAGTTGATAGACTAAAGGCATTGGATAGCAAGTGGGCTTGAGTAATTGATTTATGGTTTTCTCAAGTAAAGGAAGGTTACATTATTGAGTTTTCCATAGAGTACAATGATTCTTTCAATGACGTTGTAAGAAAGTTTATTGAAGGTCCTCAAAAGAGACTCCTAGAAGAAATCTCGTTGTGGATCAAGATGTTGTTTGTCAGGAAAGGGTTGATGCACATGGAGCCATATCCAGTGGCTCAATAAACCCCCTAACATTGGAGGGGGGATGAAAAGAAGGGGGGAAAGAGAGAGGAAATAAATCCACTGAGAGAATCCATAAAATGTTGAGAAGAGGTGAGGAGAGAATGGACCCAGAAGAGAAGAGGGGAGAAAGAGCCAAAAGATGCATAAGAAGAGTTGAGTTAAGAAGGAAAGCATGACAAAGGAGTGAAAAGAAGGTAGCAAGGGGTGAGAGATGAGGAGTCAAACCCAGAATGAATAGGAAAGAGACCACACTAAGAGGAAGTGTGAGAGAGAGCGTTGTGCCATAGAGGAGCATAGACAAAGATAGGTCGTCGAAGAGGCATGACATTAGGAGTAGAGTATCTAGTGAATATGCCAGAAGTAGTGGTAGCAGGGTTAGAGAAGATGAAGTATGATCCCCTTGGCTATTGAGAGATGTTGCAACCTCAGAGGAAGATGAGGCACATAGTAGAGGCGCTAAAGTAGGCAAGGATGGTGAAGAATCCCTATGAGAAGAGGAAGAGGCTTTAGCTACAGTGAATGGTCTTGTGTGGATGCAGGTAAAAAGTCTTCGGGATCCCTCATAAGAAACTATGAGAGAAGAAGGAAGCGCCCAATCTTTGAACCACCCCCTTCCACGTTTGTAACCACAAAGCAAGAACAACAGATAGTGTAATGATAGGAGTAGAGGAAGAAAGAGTGGTGTGATAAAGAAGAGAGGATATGAGTGAAAAAGAAGATGAAATCGACAATACTTATCTAGGAGGGTACCGGTACCGATATCACAGACAACTAGTAGTCAGCTGGGAGAACACAATCCAAGATTGAGAATGGCAAACCAAGATACAACACTAAGGCTACCCATGTTCCATGGGATGGGTAAGGACGATGCATAGCAGCATTGGTTTACATGTGAGGCTATATGGTCTATGAAGAGAATCACAGACGAAGCATCTAAGATTGCACGGTTAGAGACCACTTTCAGAGACATAGCTCTAATGCGGTACATGAAGTACAAGGAAACTACACTAGCAAGATAGACGAGGTCCCTAACAGAAATTAAGAGAGATCTTCTCATGGAGTTTTAGAAGCCTAATTCAGAATCACAATGCATTACTAAGATTAAAGAAATCAAGCAACAAATTACAGAGACTATGTGGGATTATGATCAGTGGTTCAAGATACTGCTAGATTGACTGACATTCCATATCCAAGATGTTTAGCATAGGGAATGGTTCATTGCAAGTCTACTCCCCCATATCTGAGATTTTCTCACCCAGCAGAAGGTGACTACGCAATCAGAGGCACTGGAGATTGCGATGCACCTGGAAGCTATGCTAGGAAGTGGAGAGACATCAGTAGGATTGGTGCAAGTGTAGTCTCGTCTTGCAAATCTGACAATGCAATTGTAGGATATGGCAAAGTCAAAGGTGGTGTGTGAGCATGTGTGGTGCACCATGTGTTGGTCAGAAGGTCACAAAGGGATGAATGTCCCACATTGGGCAACTATTTGGTGTCTAGTGCCCCAAATCCATTTCCAACTAGGCCTCAAATTGAATGGCGCGAGATTTGCAGACAATGGGGACATATCCCACCTCACTGCCAAACACTAGAGAAATACTAGAAGACTCACCATACTATGTTTTGTGAGTTCGAAAAATCCATGGGGCGTGATGTGAACAACTGTCGGTTACTTCAGTCGATGTAGGACCACACTCATGATGCCTTTTGGGTTCAGGAAGAGCAAAAGGGTGGTGACCGCAAAGGCGCGGAAAGAGGTGGATACCAAGGAGGTCCTCAAGGTGGATATGGACGAGGATATGGAAGGGGTGGAGGAAGATGATCCAAAAAGGATCCAGAGAAGGCTAAGAACAACTCAGAACTCACAGAGGCAACTCAGAACACTCGAAATGGCTCCAGTAGACAAAAAAAGGGAAAAAAAATTCAAAGTTCCCAAAACTCAGTGAAAATGGCATGATCGCAAAGAGCTCGTCGCAAGCTTTCTAACGACTCAAATGACTCGTCAAACGGAGTTACGGATTGAAAGATATTGCAATCAAAGTTTGGTCAACCTAGCCCAGTCAGCAGGGGATGAGTCAACATTCGTATGGATGATGTCATCATCCATACATCGCATGTGGAAGTAGCAGGGAAGTGACACATGGCATGTTGATGTCAGCATGACATTAACATGATGATGTGGCAGCTCCAGAGGCTGCCATGTGTCACTCAGTTATTAGCTTTTTGGACCGATCTGTGGACCAATCGGATCATGCCACATGCCAGTTCGTACAATCTGTATGAATGACGTGGCATGCTGATGTGGCAGGAGGAAATGTGGCCCAATGAGAGGCCTCCACGTGGCCCAATCAGGGGTTGCCACATGGCAGGCAGGAAATGCACAAGGACAGCCCGTGAACAAATTTTGAAACAAAAAAATAGTGGCGGGTCCGCCAAATTTGGTGGACCACGCCAACTATAACCACAGTATATCTCGTTGGAGGAACTTCTAGTGACACCGCTAAAGTTAGAGGAATGGATATATAATAGATATTCCAATAACAAATACAAACCAAAAGTGGAGTCCATGGGGATCGACCCCGAAACCTCCGCCTAAGCCTACACCTTAACACTTCCGCCCCTAACCACTAGGCCGCAGATACCACATGTTTTGTATCACCTGATTTTAATATTAAACGGTGTATCCACTCAACCACGGAGGAGGGGGAGGCATGGACTGTATGACCTGCTAGGCATAATTTTCGAGGCGAGGTACAATCATTATTGCAGGTTACAAAGTGCATGGAAACCGAGACAACATTCTTCTTGGGCCCGGGAGTGCCAGATTCGGATCGAGGCGTGGAGATAATCATTTTGGGTAATTCGACGCCACGAATTCAGTGGTGTTGTTTGTTTTCTGATCTAAGTATTATTTATGCAGCTTGATTTCAAAATGAGGCATACTTATATATTTTGCCAAATTCTTTTGCTGAGTTAATGAAAGAGCCTACCCATTTTAGAGCAGGACCTGAAGATGTAGTCCACCAGGGACGAACTCCGTTATCAAGTTTTTGTGTTTAGATATGATGCTTATGTCTCTTCATTTTTGAGTTTTCCCTTCTTTAATGGTGCACTTTAATTTATGCTCATTTAATGCAATTCTTTATAAGTCACGATGAAAAGATTCTAGATCATGTTGGTATCGAAGTAGTCGTCTTTGACTTGAATTGTTGAGTGTGAATGCTTACTAGGGCCAAGCATAAGCAAGGTGAAGGAACTCTTAATATTTTCAATCCCGAAGTTTGTCATGCATCCAGAAGGAAGAAAATGGCAGAAGAGGACAAGCGTGATGAACATGAGAAAAACTTTCAAATGGTCTTTTATTGCATGTCAGAAATGGTCGAACGAATGTATGGAGATTACGAGAATAGGATGAAGAAGAAAGGGAAGAAAAAGGAAGCACATGTAGCTGATGATGCTTCGGTAAACCAAGGGGTTGGAGGAGATCCTCCCGAGCCTCCGTCTTCACTTTCGAGTTCTAGTTCTTCTTCCTCTGAGCATTCTCATCATTCTAGCCATAAAGCCTATTTTAAGAAACCATTATTAAAGCTTGATCTAAAATTTTCTTTACCTATGTTTAATGGAGATGCTAATCCTGAAAAGCTAGATAATTGGATCTGACAGGTTGAAGTTTATTGCCGTGTCCAACATATTGATGAAAAGTAAGTTAAAGTGCAATTAGCTTCTCTTCGGTTGGAAGGCACCACTCTCGTATGGTGGGAGAGAAAGCTTCAGGATAGAAGTAAGTGTGGTGATCTTCTTTCCTCGTGGTCAGAATTTAAATCAATGATAAGGAAGCAATTTTATCCATTAGGGTATTTACATAAAGCAATGACGGAATGATAAACTTTAAGGCAAAGTAAAGGTCAAACTGTACAAAGTTTCAAAGAAGAAATCTCTTGCATTGAACATTACTTTGGATTCTTATGAAACTTTAATGAAGTATATTGGCGCACTTCATAGTTATATTCGTCATACTTTGCTCTTGTTTAACCCCACTAGTCTTGACGAAGTTTGTGTGCAAGCCACTCACCTTGAGAACATGGGGAAACATGTTCAAGAAGATCCCATGAAGAAACCTTCCAATCTCCCACATAAGACTTTTAAGAAGTTTAAAGGAAGGACAAGAAGCCCGCTACGGTAATGAGAGAAGGAGGAAAACCATCTTGCACTCATTGCAAGAAGAGCGATCACGATGAAGAACATTGTTGGAAACTGCATCCAGAAAAGAAACCGAAACAGTTCGGTGGAAAGGGGAAGACAAAGACCGTTGCTACAATGAAACAAGATCTTGGTTCCGATTCAGGAGATGAAGGAAAGATCACAATGGTTGGAGTACAAGGTAAAGATTCTCTTCATTCTAGTTCAAGTTTCAATAATGAATCTCATGTTGATGAACGAAAGAGGAATGAATTATTTCATATAAGAGTTGTATCTAAACATATTAAGATAGATACATTATTTGATTTGGGTTCTCAAGTAAACTCAATATCTGAAGCACTTGTCAAGAATATGGGTCTTGAAACGAAACCACATCCGAAGCCTTATCCTCTTGGTTGGGTATGTGATAAAGCAAAACTTAATGTCACCAAACAATGTAGGATCAGATTTGCTATTGCTTCAAAGTTGATTGATGAAGTGGATTTGGATGTTGTACCACTTGATATATGTGGCATAGTGTTGGGAAGTCCTTATCTTTATGATAGAAAAGCAGTCTTCTTTCGTCATGAGAAAAAATACCACCTTACTAAGGGGGGAGTGGAATATATCTTTAGAGCTCACAACATGAGGGTAAATACAACACTTGTTAGTACAGGGCAAATGAAAAGACTCATAAACACTAATAAGAGATATGTACTCATGGTCCTCGGAGAGAAAGATGTCGGGACATCCGACGCTGTCCAAGGGTGTGATCCATCTCATAAAAAGGAATTAATTGATATTGTTTCTATGTATGATGATATTTTTTAGGGACCAATTAGATTACCTCCTAAGAGGGAAATCCAACATGAGATACATCTTAAGCAGGATTCTCCTCTTCCTAATGTGGGCATGTACAGGATGTCAGTTGTGGAGATGACATAGATCAAGAAGCAGGTACAAGGCTTATTGGATCAAGGGGTCATCAGGCCCAGTTCATCTCCTTGTGGTTCCTCGATCATGATGGTGCCAAAGAAGGATGGCATATGGTGAATGTGTGTCGATTATCGGGCTTTAAATAAAATCACAGTGAAAAATTGATACCCTCTTCCTCGTATAGATGATTTTCTTGATCAATTGAAGAATGTTGTTTATTTCACTAAGTTGGATTTGCGCAGTGGATATCATCAAATCAGAGTCGCAGAACATGATGCATGGAAAATTGCCTTTAAAACCAAACATGGATTGTTTGAGTGGTCAGTTATGCCGTTTGGGCTTTGTAAAGCTCAGACAACTTTCATGCGTGTGATGGATGATGTATTTAGGCCTTTCCTAGATGACTTTGTGATTGTATATTTAGATGACATTCTTGTTTTTAGCGGGTCTTCGGATGAACATGTGAGGCATGTAAATCAAGTATTGGATACTTTGAAGAGGGAAAAACTGTATGTAAAATTGTCTAAATGTGAATTTGGCAAGACTGCACTTGTGTACTTAGGTCATATTGTAGGAGGAGGACAATTGAAAATTGATCCTTCCAAAATTGATGTAATTGTAAAATGGCCTGAGCCAAAAAGTGTAACTTAAGTTCGAATCTTCTTAGGTGAAGTCCAGTATTGGAGGAGATTCATTCCCAACTTCTCCTTTATAGCAGCTCCTTTGCATGTCTTAACCAGTGTGAAAAACACTTTTCAGTGGGAAGGAAAGCAACACAAATCTTTCAACATTTTGAAGGAGAAGATCAGTACCGCACCAGTATTAGCACTGTTGAATCTTCAACAACCTTTTTAGATCGAGACAGATGCTAGTGGATACGCCATGGGTGCAGTATAGATGCAATACCGTAAGCCTATCTGTTACCACTCTGAAACTTTTAACCAAGTTGTTGTTAACTATCCTACATATGATAAAGAGTTGTATGCATTAGTCCAGAGCGTAAAGAAATGGAAGCATTACTTGTTAGGGAAGGAAACAATCATACATACAAATCACCAACCCTTAGAGTGTCTTCAAGCACAGACCAAATTGCAACAATCTCGACACTACAGGTGGATGGGTTTTCTACAACAATTTCATTTGGTAATCAAGTACAAAAAGGGTACAAGTAACAAGGTAGCTGATATGCTTTCTAGACCTCCTATTGTTGCTTCTATTATTTTGAAGTATACTTCTTTATCTCACGATAACTATGTAGAACAATATGCCATCGATGAAGATTTTAAAGAAGTATATTCGAAGCTAACCCTTGGTGCACAGGTAGAGAACTATTGTCTGCATGGAAAACTACTCTACCATCTTGGAAAGCTATGTATTCCTACAAGTGAACGGGTCCATGTAATACAAGAAGCTCACACTTCTCTTGTGTCTGGGCATTTTGGGGTAGTAAAAACTATGTCTCATTTGCAAAGGTTTTGTTACTGGCCTCAAATGAAAGCAATTATAACTAAATATGTAAAGGGGTGTGTGATGTGTTCTACTTGTAAGCCCACTAATATAAAACTGGGGCTATACTCACCACTTCCTGTTCCATCCCATCCATGGGAAAGTGTCTCCATGGATTTTGTAGTGTAGATTTTGTTGGTCAGTTTGCATAGGTTGTTGCACAGGTTTTGTCATTAATGTCAAACTTGAAGCTGCACGGTGGTTCGTTAAGAGTTCCTTTGGAATTTGGGAATCAAAGAAAGGAGGAGCTCCAACCTTCGACATCATGATACGTGAAATCGCGAAACGCAAAGTCCTGACGGGGTCAGGACCGTCTAATCACGAAAGGTTGTGGGTCGTCGATCGGAGCACAAAGTCCCGATGAGATCAGGACCGTCTGATCATGAAAGGCCATGGGACCATCGATCGAAGAAAAGTGGATATCAGGAAATCAAAAGTAAAAGGAAGGAAATGCGATAGCATTCCAACTCGCGAAATGCCAAAATGCGAAAATCCGAAATGCCGCCGAAACATGAATGCCGAAATACCGAAGGGGACACACGTCACATGATTCCGGGAGTTTCTATTTCAGGATTTCGGGAGTTGGAGGTGTTAAGGAAACTCACGACAAGAATGATGAAATCGGGAAATGTGAAACCACGACGTTTCAGAGTTTCGGATACCGGGAGTTGGACGAGTCAAGAGTCGAGACTCTTCATCACAGGAGTCTCGAAGTTGAAAAATGCGAAACGTCGAAATCCCGAAACAGGCACATCAATAAATAATCCATTTCAAAGTTTCGCAGACCGGGAAATCAAAGATCAAAGGAACTTTAACCTTTGAAGTAGCGAACCCCAAAATGTCAAAATGTCGAAAGGGACTATTGTGAGTCTCGAAAACCTGAAAAGAAAAAACACCGAAATGCCGAAATGCAAAACACATTTTAGTTAAGCTTGTGGTCATAGGCAATGGGCATATGGTTTAAGCACAAGTGTCTTGCCGAAGTGCTCGAGGGTTATTCTATGTTGAGACAAAACAAATGTATGATCATTGAACGGTGCTGGTTAAATATTTAAATTGTTCATGTGGCTACTGTTCTTCTTGAGGCCTTGACCAATAATGATCACTATAAGATAGTAATTCAATTATTGTAACTAATTCTTTGAAGGATGAGGGTTCGATTGTACGCGCTGATGATACATGAAGATATATAAATTGAATTTTGCAAGATATGAAAAATAAAGAGGATTATGGGAGATATATGACTCTGTAAAATTTGAGGAAGAGAAAAAGATAGAGGAGGGAAGACACATACACAGATTGATAAATCTAAGTGGTCTGGTCAAGAATGAATTGTGATATGAAAAACAAAGAGGATGTGAATGCTTAATCTTTGATAGAGAAGATAAAGAGTTGGATTGTAGGTTCTTAGTGACAGAGAATGATTTCAGGGTGGTAGGGAGGAGCAAGGGGAGACTGTAAAAGTCTCCTGTACAAGTTGGTTCTTGTACATCCGGGAGTTGTAGCTTCCATTCAGTAGGTGCTGAAGAAACAGAGGTAGCAACCTCATCTAGGTTGTAGATCAGATAAAATAAGAATGTAAAGAGGAGTTGGAGCTTGCATTTCATTCATAAGAAGAAGAGCTTTTTCCCTTTTGGGTTTCCTCATGAAAATCTTTGTGTCATTGTCTATTTATGTGATTGCATATTTATATATTTGAATGATTTGCAGCAAGACATACAGTAAAAGGCATAATCTATGTTCATTGAGTAATCTGTTAAATAAAAGGAAAGAAATTTTATCTAACTGATTCACCCCTCCCTTCTCAGTTAGGCTATCCTGTATAACAATTGGTATCAAAGCAGGTTACTTCAAGATTCAGTTTAATCACTGGAAGTTTGATCCTTCAAAATGGATAAGAAATCTGATTTTACTAAACATGGATTACCTCTGTTTGATGGACACAATTATGCTTTTTGGAGTATCAGGATGAAGTTGTTTTTGCAGTCTCAAGGAGTAGATGTTTGGCAAGATGTGTTGAATGAATATAAGACTCCAACAACAATTCCAACAGATGTTGTAGGGAAGAAATTCTATGAGAGTAATTCCAAAGGTATGTATGCAATACTTGGAGGATTGGCAGGTTCATAATTTGTTAAAGTAATGCATTGTGAGTCAGCAAAAGAGCCATGGGACAAACTGAAGAAGGTATATGAAGGAGATACTAAGGTAAAGAATGCTAAATTACAATCATATAGAATTCAATTTGAAAGTTTAAAGATGGAAGAATCTGAAGATATAACTACCTATTTCTTACGTATTGATGAAGTAGTCAATACTATGAGAGGTTGAGGAGAAATAGTTGAAAATGGTATTATTGTGCAAAAAGTGCTTAGATCTTTACCTGCAAGATTTGATCCCAAAATATCTACTTTAGAAGAAAGAACTGATATTGCTACTTTATTAATGGATGAGTTGCAAGGAATACTAACAACATATGAAATGAGGACATCTAATGAGAATTCTTCCAATAAGGAAGCAACTTTCAAGGCAGCAAAGAAGGACAAGAAAAAGGTTGAAACAGAAACCAGTAATCATGAGCATTTAGAAGAAGACATGGAAGAAGCTAACTTTGTCAAAAATCTAAAAAGAGGTATTGGCAAGTACAAAGGTAAACTTCCTCTCAAATGCTTTGATTGTGGTAGAATAAGGCATTTTTATTATAAGTGTCCTTTCAATAAACAGTCTGATGGAGAAGAAGAAAGTAACATCAAAACCAAAGAATATAAGAAAATGTATAAGAAGCCATTTCGAAGAAATTCTTATAAAAAGAAAAGTCTATTCATCAAAAATAATAGTGAGTCCTCAGATATAGATGAAAGTGATGA
>ML804189.1:103629-116448 GCA_009831015.1 Picea engelmannii | reverse complement strand
AGTTTTGTATATCATTTTGTTTATGGTTTAGTATTACTTTGCTATCTAAATCAAATGCAAATGATATAATTTCTTTACTGTTATACGTATCTTGTTGCTTCCAAATAGATAAAAGACATAACAGTTGTTGATTCATTTTATGAGTGATAGCTTTGTCTTCTTCATAGATTGAAGTGTTATATAAGTTTTCTGCATAATAGGTTTCCCTTATTGCAGAGATTTATCATTAGAAAATTGTTATGATTTTCTTTTATGTCTTGTTTGTCCTGTAAAAACACTTCAAGGAGCAGCATAGCTGATCGTTTACGAGAAGCTTAAAGACTAAATGGTGTGAATTTCTTCCTCCAAATAGCTTAAGAAGTCATCCTACACAGGGCAGACTTGGAGCGTTTCCAGGTCAATTAGTCTTTTATTTATTGTTTATGTTAAGTAGTTTAATATAAATGATAGTTTAGTTAGATTTATATTATATTGTTTAAATTCAGTAATATATATTAGATTGTTTAATCTCAGTAGTTTGTATTTCCTTTTCATAAAATACAAAAATAAAAAAAGAGGTTCATGACTGTCTTAGGGCAGAATACATATGAGTTTTTGCAGGTTTTAATCAAATCTGTAGGTTGTCCATAGTGTACATTTGTGAATAAGGAATATTGTAGCTGATAATTAGATAGTTGATTTGAGTTATTATAATCATAATTAGTATCTTGTATATATAATAGTTAGTAGTTTATAGTTAGATTAGTGTAGTTAGTTTAGTTTGTTTTATTAGTTTCTAGTTTCCTTTATTTTAGTTAGTTTCTTGTATTTAATTATAGTTTAGTTTGTTTTATTCACCTTTAGTTAGATTTCTTAGCTCAGATCATTTCTCTCTGGTTTTCGTAGAAGACCTTAGAGCGGCCAACGGAGCCGTTAAACTCGTCAGGGTGGTCCATTCCAAACGGCTTGGGTTATTTAGACAACCTCGGACCGGTTCCACTCTCCCAGTTGACGGACGGTCAATTTCGCCCGTCAACAAGTACCTGGATCTACCGCGATCCACTGATGTTTGTCCACCAATAGATCTTCCATCTTGAGCTTCCACAACTCAAAACTTTGCCCATTAAACTTCTCAATCTCCATCTTCACATTGCTTGCCATTTTTTTTCACCTGAAAAATCAATACCACATATCTCCCACTTTAACAAGGCTTATCACAATCCCGAGCCAAACCCTTGACCATAAAGGCGTCCCCCTGAAGCCAACAAAGCTGTGATACCAAATGTAGATTTTAACCTTGTACAATATTTACTGCAAACAAATTTTCAGTAAACGAATACAAAAGATACAATGGAAAATACAAACATTACACATAGATCTTTCCCCTGGAAAACCAACATATTCCATATTCATTCATAGTGATACGTTGTTTACAATACAATATACATATAGGAGCCAACGACATCCAAAACCTTAACCAAATGACCTGGATTAGTCAACAACCCTAATTCCTTAACCAGAAATAGAAAACCATCGACAAAGAAACCATGTGCCGAAAAACCACCTAAATATGTGACACGTTTCCCGAATATAACACTACCCAACATGTAGGGGGTTTACCAATGACCAAAGGCGGTCATGATTATTTGTATATTGTAGTGGATAGGTTCAACAAGATGTGTATCTTGATGCCATGTAAAAAACAAATCATTGCTGAGCAGACTACTAATCTCTTCTTTCAGTATGTTTGGGTTCACTTTGGGTCACCCACATCCATTATCTTGGATCAAGATACTCGATTCCTTGAGGACTTTTGGAATAGCTTGTGGAGAATGATGGACACCAAATTGAAGAGGAGCACTACTTTCCATCCACAGACCGATGGACAAACAAAGGTGGTAAACTGAACAATGGTACTTTTGCTTCGAGGCTACTGCATTAATCCCAAGTTATGGGCTGAACAGATACCCTATGTACAATATGCGTACAACCGAGGTTTACATTCATCCACTCAGAGTTCACCTTTTGAGATATGTTTTAGGTACCTACCAAAGGTTCCTTTTGACTTGATGTATGGGAGAGATGTCGATGTGAATGAAGAATGAACAGAGGACAGAGCCCGCAAGTTCATCCAAAGGATACAACAAATACACCTGGCAGTTAGGGAACAGTTGGAGAAAAGTCAAGCACAATATAAAGATCGACATGACAAGCACAGGGTTGATCATCAGTTCTGGGTTGGAGACCGGGTATGGCTTCACATCAACAAGGAGAAATTGAAGGGTGAAGGCAAGAAACTCAAGCCCATTCGTTATGGACCCTTCACTATCTTGGAGAAAAGTGGTACCAATGCTTTTCGTCTGGATATTCCACCTTACATGCAAATTTACTCAGTTGTAAACATTGAGAACTTGAAATTTTTTGAGCCACCCATGATCATGGATCAAGATGAGGAAGTTTCAATACCTTCAATTGATGAGTTTGCACATGAATACTTGGATGAACTACAGGAAGATATCATCTTGGACAGGAGGATGAGGACTTCACGCAGGGGTGATGTTGATTATTTTCAAGTAGGCTTAAAAGGTACACATCTAAGCAAGGAAAAGTGGATGGAGAAGGATAAAGTGAGGGGAATCTTCCCTCACTTACATGTTGATTAATGAAAGATTTTGGTGGTCCAAAAGACTCTTAGTGGGAAGGTGTGATCCAAAAAGGATCCAGAGAAGGCTATGAACAACTCAAAACGCTCAGAATGGCTCTAGTAGATAAAGAAAGGGAAAAAATTCAAAGTTCCCAAAACTCAGTGATAATGACATGATCACGAAGAGCGCATCATAAGCTTTCTAATGACGCAAGTGACTCATCAAACGAAGTTACGGATTGAAAGATATTCACGATCAAACTTTGGTCAACCTAGCCTAGTCAGCAGGGGATGAGTCAACATCCGTAGATATGATGTCATCATATGTACAATGCACGTGGTAGGAGCAGGGAAGTGACATGTGTCATGATTATGTTAGCGTGATTACATGTCAGCATTGGAGGCTGCCACGTGTCACCCAATTATTGGCTTTTTGGATCGATTTGTCGGCCAATCAGATCGTGCCACGTGGCAGTTCGTACGGATGACGTGGCATGCTGACTTGGCAGGGGGCATCATGGCCCAATGAGAGGCTTCCACGTGGCCCATTCAGGGGCTTCCATGTGGAAGGCGGGAAATGCAGAAGGACAACTCGTGAACGAATTTTGAAACGAAAAAATAGTGGTGGGTCTGCCAAATCTGGTGGACCACGCCAACTATAGCCACAGTATATCTCGTTGGAGGACCTTCTAGTGACACTGCTAAAGTTAGTAGAAGAGATATATAATACATATTCCATATAACAAATACAAACCAAAAGTGGAGTCCGTGGGGATCGACCCTAGAACCTTCGCCTTAACACTTCTGCCCCTAACCACTAGGCCACGAATACCACATGTTTTGTATCACTTGCTTGTAGTATTAAAAGGTGTATCCGCCCATCCACAGAGGAGGGGGAGGCGTGGAACGTATGACCTGTCGGACACAATATTTGAGGTGAGGTACGATCATTATTGCAGGTTGTAGAGGGCACAATAACCGAGACATAATTCTTCTTGGTCCTGGGAATACCAGAGTTGGAGTGAGGCGTGGAGATTTTGGGTAATTCGACGCCACAAATTCAGTGGTGCTGTCTATTTTATGATCTGAGCATTATTTCTGCAGCTTGATTTCAAAATGAGCTATACTTATGTATTTTGCCAAATTCTTTTGCTGAGTTAATGGAAGAGCCTACCCATTTGAGAGTAGGACCCGGAGACGTAGTCCACTAGGGACAAACTTCGTTATCAAGTTTTTGTGTTCAGATCTAATGTTTATGTCTCTTCATTTTTTAGTTTTCCCTCTTTGATGGTGCACTTTAATTTATGCCCATTTAATGCAATTCTTTATAAGTCACGATGAAAAGATCTTGGATTAGAAGACAACCCACTTGTTTCAATTGTGGCGAGATAGGCCATGTATCATGATTTTGTACTATACTGTGCACTCTCTATGGGTATTTCTATAGTACCGAGCATGTCATAGAGGACTATCATAACTTGTTAAAAAAGTGGGAATAGAAGAAGGCACACTGCAACATGGTAATTGCAGAGTTGCGCGAGAACCAAAAGAAGGATGAGGAAGCTGATCTGCAGGTGATAACCTGAGGTGGAGCCAAAACAAGAATGGATTGGGAGAGTGGAGAAAGTTTGGGCCAGAGAACAGAAGGGAAGATTAGAAAACTGACACAACCCCCTCATAAGTTTGATGTTTCACAACAAAAGTAGTTTTTGTGCAATGTGTTGATTAATTGGGTTAGTTGCCATTGATGTCATCCCTTGAAGAAATTCTAGTAGCGAATTCCGGTAGCACAAAGGTTTGGGTAATGGACCCAAGTTTATTTGATGGATAATGGTATAAGTTTTGATATATTTGCATGTAAGACTATTATAGATGGATAGTACATGTCATGCCATTTTCGGTGTTATGTATAACGTCACATAACTCCTGACGGTTAGAGAGTTATGGCCATGTGAAGTTGGAGAACCCTCACGAGTCATCTAGAAGCCCCAAAAAGTCAAAGTGTTTGCAAAATAAATTATTTAAATAATAAAGTTAATGGAGAACTTCCTAAATAAGGAAAGTGGGATGCTACATGAAAGTATAGATAAGAGGCAAGACTCTCTCATTTAATCACACTTGAATATCATTGAATATCTATCTTTGTGAAAGGTTATTTGGGAAGGTATTATTGATAGAGAAAAATTGTAGCAGAAAAAGTTCGGCAGAAAAAGTGCGATAGAAAAATCGCGGTAACAACATGGTTGGGGTCTATTTATGAATGATATGGCACATCTTGTTTGAGATATGTTTTGTGAGCTAGGGTTTATCTCTTGAGATGGTATTGGATGTTCAATATTGCTGCATATATCCGATTTTTTGAGGGAGACAATTGGTATGTTGTTGTTGGTATTTGACATATGGGTAACTGTCTTTTGGTTGTGATGTGTTGCTGAAGTTGTTGGTTTAGCTTGAGGCTACATAACAGTAAGGTTGTGGCACATGGTTTGATGTAAGGGTTTATGGTATTTGGTTATGGATAGTGTGATGTATTGTTAAAGAACTTTTGATGGTTATATTGGTATATGTACTTGGTGTATGGTTGAGGTACATGGTTGAGACAAGTAGTTGATGCGTTGGCACATACATGAGGTGTATACTTGATGATGTTGGTGCATCTTGATGAGTCATAGTTGATGTGTATTTGATGCATGATTGGTACATATTGGGTGCATGGTTGATGGTATAGGTTGAGGTACAGGTTAATGCATGGTTGATGCACTTGTCTATTGTATAGGTTGATTACAGGTTATTTGTACAGGTTTGGTGCATGGTTGTTGCATTTGTTTATGGTACAAGTTGAGGTATAGGTTAATGTATGGTACATGTTGGCATAGGTTATTGGTACATGTTGTTACAGGTTGATTGGTACAGGTCTACAACAGTATATCTTATAGTGATAGTGTGACAGTGGTTCCATCATTCTACTTCTATGTCAGGGCGGTTCGATGGGGCAAGGACAATGGTTGTAGATAGAGAATATAGGGGGTTGTAGCCTCCTTCTGGTTGTAGCTAGAGAATTTGGGAATTGGAGCTTCCCTCAGGTTGTAGCCTGAGAAACTAGGGGGTTGGAGCCTCCTTCCAGTTGCAGATGGAAAACAAAGGAAGTTGGTGCTTCCAATGAATGTAATTCTTCAAGACATATAAGAAAAAGCATTATGTGGTTTTCTCTCGCTTTGGGTTTCCACATAAAAACACTGGTGTACTGTGTATGTGTATGATTTCTCATTTGTTCATTGTTTATTTACTCTACAATTATTGGATGATGATGCTACACTGATATAACACTTGCATTATTTGGTTGAAAATGTTTAAATTGATCTATTACTGATTCACCCCCCCTCTTAGTAATCCAACATTTGGAATCATAGCAGGTTCCTTCAGAAATCAGTTTAACCACTGAAAGGTAGATCATGGAGAGCAACAACACGTATAAAAATGGAATACCATAATTTGATGGACAAAAGTATGCATTTTGGAGCAGAAGGATGAAAACATATATACGGGCACATGGATTTGAAATTTGGCAATTAGTTGTAGATGGATACAAAGAACCAACAGTTCCGCCGACAAATGAAAGAGCAATGAAACTCGTGAAAAATAATTCCAAAGCCACAAATGAAATTCTAAATGGTCTTTGTGAATCAATATACACCAAAGTTATACATTGTGAATCCGCTAAAGAGATTTGGGACAAGCCCCAAAATATTTAGGAAGCAGATTCAAAAGTCAAAGCAACAAAGCTTCAAACTTACAGAGGTCAGTTCAAACAACTAAAGATGAAGGAAGATGAGAATATTGCAGCGTACTTCTTACGAGTCGATGAAACAGTAGATGCAATCATAAGATTGAGAGAAGAAATTAAAGAATCTGTAATTGTTCAAAAGGTACTAAGATCTCTTCCTATGAGATTTGATCATAAGATATCAACACTAGAAGAAAGAGCAAATCTAGACTCAATAAGAATGGACACACTACATGGAATCTTCACAGCATATGAAATGAGAACTGAACAGAAAAATCCAGATATAAAAGAAACAACTTTCAAAACATCCAAAAGGCCAAATAAAAAGGGAAAGCAAAAAGAAAAAGAACATAGCAACAACATTGACATCTCGGAAGATGATGAAAAAATGGCCAACTTTGTCAGAAGATTGAATAAGGGAACCAACGATAGATATAAAGGTAAGTTTTCATTGATTTGTTTTAATTGTGATGGTATTGGTCATTTTGCTAACAAATGTCTGCATAAGAAAAATAAGAGGAATGATGAAGATTATTCAAATAGCAAACAAACATACAAAGGCAAAGAACCACAAAGAAAGCTTTCAAGAAAAGCTTATGCACCAAAGAAGACATCTCCTCATCAAATGAAGATGAAGTCAGTGACAGTGAGACATAAAGAGTTCTATTCATGGCAGTAGAAGACTCTGACAAAGAAGACACTGAAGAAGAATATGAAGAGGCCGAAAAAGAATATGATGAGACAGAAGTTGACTACTGAGAAGAATTGTTGTGTGCCATAGAAGTTATAATAAGAGAGAAGAAGAAAAACAAGAAGGTACAAACAAAACTAAACATGAAAGAAGAAACTCATGAACTAGAACAAATGATCGCAAATTTGAAGGTTTAAATAGAAGAAGATAAAATAATTGAAGAAGCACTCAAAGAACAACTAGAAGAAAGAGATAGAATCATTGGAAATTTGGAAGTAGAGATTGTCACATTAAGAAAGGATCTTCAAAAAAAAAAAATGTAGAACAACTCAAAAGTTTTGGATGGCATTATCAATAGTCAAAAACCTCATCATGACAAGTCCAAACTTGGATACAACGAGACATAAAAGGGAACAATCTCCAAAACAACAGAACAAGAAACATATCCAAAAAGCTATGCAGAAACAATCAAAGGGGATAGGAATATCTATAAGGAATATTACAAGGACATTTCTCCACCGAGAAGATTTAGATTTCATAATCAACAACTGATAGATAGGCCCAGAGAAGAAGAAGGATTTAGAAGAGAAAATCCTTACAGAAGATATTCAACTCCCAGGTATCAAGCTGTATTTTTTGGTTTATGTTATGCATGTAATATTTTGGACATAAAACTATGAATTGTAGAGCTAACAACAAGAACATAAACAACTTTGAAAGTCATACACAAAAGGGTTATCCAAGAAGACCTAGTGAAACAAAAAGAAGAAGTTACAACAGGTTTGAATCATTAAGCACTAAAGTGGAATGCTACAAGTGTAACAACTTTGGACACATGGCCAAAGATTGCAGAATTACAATTCCTCCTAGAGAACCACAACAAAACAACAACAATCACAGATAAGAACCTCAGGAGAGAACATGGATAAGAAAGCAGAATCAATATAGCAATCAAGAATGTACACTCGCTCTACAAGTTGAGCAGAAGAAACGTGGTTTGTACGTTGACGATGGTTGTTCAAAACACATGACAGGTGACAAAGACAAGTTTCTTACATTAAGAAAGGAAAAAGATGGATTCTTCTCCTTCGAAAATGATGATTCAACTAAAATAATTGGAAAAGGCACAGTCATAATTGGAAACAAGAATACCAAGGCAAAAAATGTTCCACTAGTAGAAGATATGAAACATAATCTTCTAAGTGTGAGTCAAATGTGTGACCAAGGTCATAAAGTTACTTTCGATTCACAAAAGTGTGAGATAAGAAAAGAAGGTTTAGGAAAATTGATTGCAACGACTGCAAGAACTTCAAGCAACATATATGTACTAAGTGAAATTTGAAATGAAAAGTGTTGTCTAGGAAAGGAAGATGAAATTTGGCTATGGCACAGAAGAATGGGTCACATACACTTTGATAACCTTGTCAAGGTCATCAAAAAAGAAGCAGTTAGAGAAATGCCCCAGATTACGAAACCAACCAACACTTTATGCAATCATTATCAACAAGGAAAGCAAGCAAAGACCAGGTTTAAATCAAAAGAATATTCAACGACAAGACCACTGGAAATTGTGCATACTGATCTAGTTGGACCAACTACAACAAAGTGTTTAAAATGTGAGAAATACTTTATGTTATTAGTTGATGATTATACAAGAATGAATGAAGTTTTCTTTCTCAGGAATAAGTCAGAAGCTTTTGAAAGCTTCAAGGTCTACAAGGAAATGGTTGAAAATGAAATGGATTCAAAAATCAAATATTTGAGATTTGGCAATGGAGGAGAGTTCACTTCAAAGGAATTTATGGACTACTACAACAGGCATGGAATAAAAAGACAATTCTTCGTTGATAGGACACCTCAACAGAATGGAGTTGTTGAAAGAAAGAACATGACAGTACAGGAAATGGTCGAACAATGTTAATGGATTCCAAATTGATAGATATCCTTTGGACACATGCAATGCATACAACGATTCACGTTCAAAACAAAGTAATGCTCATAAACACCACTGACAAAACTCCCTACGAGCTATGGAAAAGAAGACCAACAAATGTGAAGCACTTCAGAGTATTTGGAAGCAAATGATACATCAAAAGCGAAGATGGCAGAATGGAAAAGTTTGACTCTTTTGTGGACAAAGGAGTACTTGATGGTTACTCAAGTACAAGGAAAGCATACAAGTGTTACAATTTGAGGTTGAACAAAGTTTTGGAAAACATCAATGTAACAATTGATGAAATAGGTGGATGCGAATTAAAGGAAGAAGAAAATGAATCAATGGAACAACTTTATGAAAAAGAAAAAGAAGATGAAGAAGAAGTAGAAGGGGAAGATTAAGAAGATCAGACAAAAGTAGAAGAGCAAGTTCAGCAAGTGCCTCCAAAGACACCTAGAAAACGGGTACAAAAGAATCATCCTTCAGATCAGTTTATCAGAAACAAAGATGCAGGAGTTGAGACTAGAAGAAGAATCCATTCACGAGAACAAACACACCTAGCACTCTCATCTATGATTGAACCAAACAGTTTTGAAGAGGCAATCAAGGATGAATTTTGGAATAAGGCCATGGATGAAGAATTGGATCAAATAGAGAAGAATGATACTTGGGAATTGATTTGAAGACCAAAGAATAAAAATGTGATTGGCACAAAGTGGGCATTCAGAAATAAATTAAATGAAGATGGACATGTTACAAGGAACAAATCTAGATTGGTATATAAAGGATACACACGGGTTGAAGGAATCAAATTTGAAGAGACATTTTCTCCAGTTGCCAGAATGGAAGCAATCTGATTGCTCCTAGCTTATGCATGCTCCAAGAATATTAAAGTGTATCAGATGGATGTGAAATCAACTTTTCTGAACAGGGAACTTGAAGAAGAAGTCTACATTGAACAACCATAAGGATTTCAGTTGTCAGAGAACACAAATTATGTGTGTAAATTGAAGAAGGTCTTGTATGGTCTAAAATAGGCTCCTAGAGCACGGTACTCTAGACTGGATAAATATCTACAACGGGCAGGGTTCAGAAAAGGAAGCGCAGACAACAACCTCTACATCAAGGTAACTCAAGATAATGTTTTATTAATTGAAGTTTATGTTGATAATATTATTTTTTAAAGAACTGATGACAGGTTAAGCCAGAAATTTACAAAGGATATGCAGAATGAATTTGAAATTTCATTACTTGGAGAACTATCCTTCTTTCTGGGTCTTCAGATACATCAAAGAAACCAAGAAATTTTTATTTCTCAAACTAAGTATATCAGAGAAATGCTAAAGAGGTTCAGAGTGGAAGATTGTAAACCAATTACCACTCCTATGCAAACCAATTGCAAGTTGAACAAAGATGATGATTCAAAGTCTACAGACTAGAGGAAATACAGGTCAATGATTGGTAGCTTACTATATGTGACAACATCCATACTAGATGTAATGCAGGCAGTTGGACATGTGGCACGATTTCAAGCAACACCAAAGGAATCACATGTATTAGCAGTGAAGAGGATTTTCATATATCTCAAGGAACAAAAGAGTTTGGATTATGGTATCCAAAAGGAAAGGATATATCACTTATTGCCTACATAGATGCAGATTGGGCAAGTTGCATTGATGACTGACGAAGCACCAATGGAGCAATGTTCTACTTGGGTGAGTGTTTAATATCATGGTTAAGCCAGAAACAATAATCAATATCCTTACACTACTACATATTGAAAAAATATCGACGACTACTTGTGACGAAAGTACTTGTTCGTCGCAAAATTCAAGAGAAAAAGTTCAATTTTTCAGTTTTAATCTAAATCCATCCCGTATTCGTCGCTCTATCGACGGAACCAAACTTTCTTCTGTTTTGCGACGATCCTCAAGATGGTGGACTATTGTCTCTATTTCGACGAACTTGTGTTTTCGTCGCAAGAGCGACACTCACTATTGACCGTTACACTTTTTGATACTATCCATATTGACCGTTATACATTTTGACAAAGTCTAAATTGATATAGTCAACGGTCATCGCAAGAGCGACGATATGACCGTTATAACCGTTCTAGTCTTTGACAAAGTGACCTAAATATAACAAATAAATAGGTAAAAATAAATAAATATTTAGGTCACAGTCGTCGCAATTGCGACAATAGTGACCTAAATTGACCTATACATATTTGACGATTTAAAGATGTTGTGACAATCTTGCTATAACAACGACGATTCTGAAAGGGTATTTTTATGCGGAAGAATGTCGCAGAATATAGTTAGAGGTGGGGAAAAAAGTAAAGCGGGTGAAAAGGGTGATGGTAGATGTTATTGCCCTTGCAAAAAATGTTGCCTCATATGTCTCGTAAGAATTTTAATAGCAACAACTACAAAACGTTGTAGGAAATATGGGCACATTGATGGCGGATCGAATGAATATCGTCCCATGTTAATTAGCTATACATTCATTATTTGTTTTTATTTTGTCAATTTTATATAAAATTGTATGTAATTATAAAGTTAGAGTTGCCCTCTAACTTTCCGTAGAATATTGCACCAAGTATTAGTAGAAATGATGTTGTACAAGTTGAGGAACATCATGACCAAGCAAACTAGGATCTCATGGAAGAAGATGATGGGACAAATCAAGTTAATGATCCCATGGAAGAAGATGATGGGACAAATCAAATGATCCAAGATTTGTTTTCGCAGCCGGATGAGGATGGGGACAATGCTGGTATTTATGATGAACCTCTATTAGAAAAGGCAAATAAATGACTTTATGAAGGATCAAGAACAAATCTTCTCTCCGCTACATTGCTGCTAGTGAATTTAAAGGTTATGATTAATTTGTCGAACACTTGTATGACACAGATCCTAAGGTATGTAATATGTTTCATCTCATATTATACATAAATGTTGATTTTTTTCTATTTGTTTTTAGTGTTAATTAATGTGTAAAATAAGAATGCAATTTTTACGATTAATATTCTTTACATTAACTAGTTATTTGTTATGTTGTAGATTGTTAGGTGAATTTTTGTTACCATCGTCAAATATTTTACCTTGCACATATCGAGGTTTGCATGCCATTATGAAAGACATTGGAATGAACTATCAAACTATAGATGCATGTGCTAACGACCATATTATTTATTATGGACAACATGCTTCGAAAACAGAATGTCTGCAATGTCTTATCAGTATATATCGAACCGATCAAGTTGTTAGCGATAAAAAATGCATTGGGATTTTTTTTTAAGAATGATGCCTAATCTTGCAGGGAACTTTTGACTACCTTCCCGAGCTTCAAATGCAGATTTAAAAGCACCATTGGAAAGCTTATGATTTCTAGATGTCGATCGACTATGTAAAACAGACTCTCCACGACTGAGAAATTTGATTTTAAAAAAATCTGCGCTTTCACCTGCTAAGTCGTCTTGAACTTTGCTAGTTAGCTGGTGAAAGCTCTGCTTTTCACCAGCTAAGGAGCAGATTTTTGGGTAAATTAGCTGGTGAAAGCCTGTCACTGCCAGAATGACCGAATTTTTGCCCATATCGGGATTTTTTGAGTTTGAATGGTTTGAAACCGCTTCAAACGGACAGTTGTTGAATTATCAAGTCTGATTCAATGGCTATTTTTGATGGATAAGGGAAAGAAGAGGTGTTTCAATCGATTTTAGTATCTTTTTCAAAGGCAGAAAATCAGGGTTTTTGCACACTTCACCAAATTCGAATTTTATCTTT
>ML804189.1:83692-103579 GCA_009831015.1 Picea engelmannii | reverse complement strand
TATTGTATTTGGAGCGGTAGCTCAATAGGAGGATGCCCCCTCGAAGAGGCAAGTGAACAGGAGAGGATCCCTTCCATAATAGGATCCATTGTATGGTGTTGCCCTACCTCAAGGGTTTGATGGTAATAAAGGAGATTTTGAATATTGTTCTTCTATATCTCTTGTGGTGATTTTGTATTCAGTCTTTGGTTCTTAACAACTGGTATCAGAAACAACCTTGGGAGGTTAAACTGCACTTCATCAACAATCTACTATTCTTAGAGATCATTAGATATGGATTGACCTCATCTTGAGGGTTTTTCCTATTTTATTGCAAATATTGTTTTACTTTCTATTTTTAGAATAATTGATCCATCTTTTTAGGATCTGAAACTGCTTTGTAAAGGTTATAAAGCCTGGGGATTCAGTCTGAAGAAGGGTTCGATTTTGGATACAAAAAATGCCTTATTGTAAACAGACCTTTTGATGTTAATACAAATCACATGTTCCTCTCTCTATTGATGTCAATTTTCCACCTTCTTTCTGCACTTTAATTCATGTTGTTTTAGCTATAGATGACTGTTATCTCATTGGTTAGCTCATAACTGAATTAATAATTTCTCCAATGTTTATTAAACCCTACCTTGCGTACTTGGTTTATAAGCATTTGTTGTTCGCCCACTTCAAGTAATTAACTGATTATTAATCCTTGAGAGCACTATATCATTTGATTCTCATTTTGATTGTCTCTATACCATATTGCTGCTGAGTTATCCCATTGATCCACATACACCAAACACAATTTTTTTTTTGACTTGAAGTTACCAAGTACCTTTGGTCTACAACCACAAAGGGTTTCTTGGAGTGATAAAAAATTGGCGTTGTTGCCAGGGAGAGGAGATTAAAGCTCAACTTCCTTGGGAGACGAAAAGATCCAACTTTGATGATAGACAAAGTCTGGACATCATTTGGTTGTAATCATCTATCTGGCGACTCCATGAAGGACGGATTCGGTGGCGACTCCACTGTTCTGAAATCCGTTAGCGACCCCACTGGTATGAAATGAACAAGATCTTATCTAAGAGGTATGCGTTCTGCGATTTTTCAAAGATTGTTGGTTTCCCTAATCCAGTGCCTGGTAGAGATCAATGGGAAAATAGCCTTCCCAGATTTCGAAGTGAAGATTGGGAAGTACCAGCTGAAAATTTGCTGGACTTTCATGATTACATTCATCGGTTGCAAGTTGTGCATGAGGATGTTCAGATCCGGCTCTTCTGTTTTTCATTAGACGGGATTGCTCGTGATTGGTACCGGTCTCTTCCTATTGCCAGTATCAACTCTTTGGCAGAGTTTCATGCTGCCTTTCATTTGTTTTGTAAAGAGATATTTTCAACCAACCTTCTATTTCCTTAATGTTGTCATGAATTCAACTTATTAACTAAAGATTCAGAAAATTATGAAGAGTATGCTATTATAGGGGATATTTTTCATTGTGACCAAGACATTGATGAGCTTCACAATAATAGCCATGGTATAAGTGCTTTTGACATTGTGCCGAATGCATCTATTGTCTTACGCTGTCAGGAAAATCGAATTGTCCCCTTTGAAGACTTGAAAGGTGATGAGCAGATTGACAAATCAACAAGTGAAAGTGTTGAATCTGCAGTAGATGCTGAGGGTAGCTCTCAATTTTCTGGTTTGCAGGGGCTGGAAGATCTCAGTAGATATGAGGAGGAAGGAGATGAGCTGAAAGGTTCAGATCAACAATCCTTCTTATATGACTCTTTGATAGAGGATGAGAAGTCTGTATTCAACATTGAGACCAATAATGGTAAAAGAGAGCAGAAAAAATTAGATCAACAATTTATGATGCATGTTTCTTTGTCAGATGTTGAGCACCCAACTTGGTATGAATTTTCAGATCCGATTGCCACTCATATGGAGATGTTTTGTAGTAAGAAAATTCCAGTTGTTGCCATCGTTGAGGTCAGATTTTTTGATTGTATGTTTGATTTTAAAGATTATGTTTCAGATCCTACAGTCTGGTTGTCTATAACTTTGCATAAAGTTGCAAGTCAATTGCTTTCTTGGCTGCTATGGAAATCTGCGTTTACCTGACCAAATTTTAGGTTTGGTTAGCAGTAGTAGGCAGATGAATAAGCTCCTCATATGAGCAATTAGATCTTTTTCAATTGTTGATTTCATGAATAAACAGAGCAAATTGCAGGAAGACTACAGGTTTGCAGAGGGTACTGGCAACATGAAAGGTGTCCAAGAGGATGTGATATTGCTGCATCTGCAGCTGCTAATCTAGCATCCAGGTTAGTTGAAGACAACAAATCTGTCAATAGAAGGGCATCTTTTAAAAAAGACTCTTTCAACAACAATCTTAGAGCAAGTAAAAACGTTTTCAAAGGCACCTCTCAAATTTTGCTGGCCAAGTTATAAGAAGAAATCAATGGAACCACCAAAGGAAATATGTGGGTGGTGTGCTCCATGAAAATCAACTGCAAATTGCCGCAGAGCCTGCTTGTTGAATTTGGCTGCATGTAATGTCATGGCAGGTGCTGCAAATGTACCTGGTGGTCTTCGTCCAACAAAGAATGGAGAGGGTCATCTTCCTACTGTTGCAGTGTATACACTATATATTGAAGATTGCTTATGTAATTTAGTGTTTGGCCCATGGGAGAATCTGGACTTTAGAAAACATTGGCGCAAGTGTCTTGAGCAAGTTTCAACAACAAAAGAAATTGGGGCATCTTTTCGGCTCATTGCATTAGCAAAATGTTGGACTAAACATGCAAATGATTTTTTTTCCCTTAACTTTTTGCAAATCATATAGGCACAAGCTCTGTTGTCACAGCTGCAAAATGGGGAGGTGGAAGGCTCTCTACTTAAGCACTTCAATGCATCTTACCATGTGCGATAGCAAAGTGAGCTAGACGCCAAGGTGGATTTAGGAGAATACCTGAAATTCTTTATGCAAAGACTGCCAAGTGCCTGAGAGATGAAAATAGGTGTCGGAGAGGTTGCTCAAAATGTGGAATTACAAGAACAATCATTGCGCGAATCCAAGCCAACTCATAAATCGAGTCCACATTTCAAGTCGTCAAATACCAACATCAAACCGATTTCAATCTCTTTGATTTTACCAAATGAAACCTCGCCATATGCAAAGATTCTAATATCTAGGTTTGAGTGAAATGTGGGATCTGTCCATCCACGGTTTGATAAATTTATGTAGGTATGAGACCACATGCAAAGGCCATGCATGTGTTTGTTGTTGAATATAGTGTGGTTATAAATCGTTTTGACAGATGAAAGCATCAGATCGCATGCAAATCACATCATGAAAGAAGCCACAAAGAGGTTCAAAGTTTGACCGCTGCATTCATGGGTTTGTCACTCCCAAAGTGATTTGATTTCTATTCGAAGTTCAAAGCTTTGTTCTGTATATGGTAAACTGATGACCTACATTTGCATTCATACGATGCTTCACGTACTGAAACCATTGAGGTCGTACATGAAGATGGTTGTCATTGAAAGAAATCCATGAAGATGATATAAAGTATTGGAAGAGAGAAATTCCTCGTCTAATGTGTGAAATGCAAAAGTATATACCTCCAACATTTTTCAATGCACAAGAACACTACTTTATACACCAAGTTGAGAAGATTGAAATCTGTGGACCTGTTCACACAAGGTCAATGTGGATGGTGGAGAGGCACTTGAAATCATTGAAGGCATTGGTTAGACAAAGAGCATGTCCCGAGGGTTCTATGCTGGAGGGATATATGGTATATCAATCCATGGTGTATATTAGTCAGTATCTTCCTAAATTAGTAGCACCAATTATGCATGCAGTGGATCGCATTTGGGATGTGAACTCCATCAAAAAATTTGAAGATCAGGAGCATCTGTTGGGGCAAGGTAGAATGAAAAAAATGAGAGGTAATATATTAATAATTGTGAATATATATATATATATATATATAAGGGGTATTACCTGCTATATTAAGTTGACAGAAAAACATAGACAAAAATACACAGAGATACTATCATGCTGTGCCACCAAATATGCTGTCGTTTTACTATAAACCAGCCTTGTTTGAGGCAAAATATGTCTAGGAAGATTGGCTAAAATATTGTTTTTCCATCTGTCCTGCCTGAAGGAAACCAGGAAAGATGGCTATAGATTGTCTTAACATTGAACAACAACATGATGTAAAATCAGACTAGAAAAGAAAAACTCAAATACCCGGTGACCTGTCGCCCTTGTCCTCCTGACGTGCAGATTTGGCCAGAATGACAAACGACTGTGCACACGTTGGACATTTTTGCTTTGCTGGAGCGTTGGAGTAAGCGTCAAGGAGCAGGTCCAAGCGTTGTCCCATGAGGAGGGCTCTGTGCTCCTGGTCTGCCATGTGGCCTCGGAGTTCGAACACGAGAGCCAGATGTTCTGCTCGAAGGATTTTTTCACCGACGTTGTTCAATACCTCATCATCGTTCGTTACCTTCTCAACATGGCAGGTGGGGATGTCCTCACATAGCCTCCCCCTTTTTGTTTTTGTTGCTTGAGGTTCTAGGGTGGTCGAACTATCGTCCAGGCACGATATTTCTTCTACATAGAAAATTGGGAATTCTTCTGCAGGCTCTCTCGTCAGACCACTTCCAGCCTGTGTTTCAAGCTTAGTGGCTTGAGGTTCCGGGGTGGTCACGATATCCTCCAGGCACGATATTTCTTCGACGTAGCAAATTGGGAGCTCTTCTTCAGACACTCCCTTCAGATAACTTCCAGCTTGTGAATCAGGCTTAATTGCATGGGTATGCGTGCTCCGCTCTGTCGCAGGCTCAACTATAGTGTCATGGAGTGACATGCAGTCATCTCTAGCTCTCTGTCAGAGGATAGAAGTCATCGTCGAGAGTGCACACGCAAAATTCTGTCTTCTCTGTCGCTGCGCTTTGTGGGTGTACCAAGCTGAGCCTGGGCGAGGCTTGCCTCGCTCCCTTGTCATTGCGGAGGAGGGGTGAATGGAGGGCACCTCTGGAGTCGTCGAGATACATAGGAGACTACACCAAAGCTCCCAACTGACGGGGAGGTCCAAGACGAAATTGAGCCAGCTCTATCCAGACTTCCTTACTTTCAAATTTTCGTGGGACGACATCACATGGCCCCTTCTTAACTCTGTCATATTGAATGCTAGTGCGTTCGCGCAAGGGAGAAGTCCCACCTCCGTAGAGCTGTTGTAATGGCTTACTACCATCTTTACTATTGAAGGGATTGGTAGAGGCCTACAACATTTAAGCTATGGCTTAATGCTAAGCCAAGTGGCAGGGCTACTCTGCGTGTCACCCCATCCGGGGTGAAAGTTTATATTAATAATACATATAAAGTTTCATCTTTTTGTGTATATGATCATACTCATTAATATATTAATATAGTTTATTTCATAAATTATTAATATTTATAATTACCTGCATATTGGAATTTATAACTAATATTTAATATTGGTGAATTATGATTTTTTTATTCAGTTGCTCAAGAGTGGGATGCACTGCATTTATACATTGCAAACAATCTTGACTGGATGAATGTATGGATTGAAAGATGTAAACAACATAATGGAGGTAGGTTATCATGGCAACGATTGTTTGAATTGGTTAAAGAAGCTCGTCGTAATGGAGATGTCAATGTTACGCAAAGGGAAATTGATTTAGCATATGGTTTGAAAGATGGAGAGGTAAGAAAATTCACCCATTTTATTCAGTTATTTTATATTATATTAATGTGACTACATGTGTACTGTATTTTTCAGATACTTTCGAAGTTATATAAATATATGCTAATTTATTAATTGACAATGCATCTTTTACATATATGACATATTGCAGTTGAAACACCACAAGGCTATGTGGTGCAATGGTCGTAAATTTCGCATCAAACAATTGGATGAAACCAAGAAAACTTCTAATAGTGGGATAACTGCAGTATTCTAGGTCACTAATGTTTCCTCTAGGAGTGATAGACATCCCCGAGAATATGAAAATATATACTATAGGTATTTAAACGATATACTTGAGTGTGAATTTAATTCCTTCAAATTAGTTTTGTTCGATGTCAAATGATATAGGTTATGAATGCATGAACGTGATGAGGAAAGAACTGTTATTCAACATGCCAACAAATTTCCAATGATTAAAACAATGGTGTTTGAAAGAGGACATGATCATTATGTTTTTCCAAGCTAATGTGAACATGTCTTTTACTCAAATGTTCCATGTGAAAGGGATTGGTCATTTGTTGTTAGATATGATCCAAGAGGAAGGCCAATTAAGTATACTCATTTACAGGAAGAAGATGATATTGAAGATCAAGAAGATGATTCCAGAAATCAGATAGAGCCGAAAGATCATGCAGGGTCGACATATGAAGAAGACGAAGAAGATCATGATCCAGGTGTAGGAGACAATATTGCAATTCTTGATGATGATGTCGATGAAAATATGCTCGAAAATGACATTGATGACGATGATGATATCATCAATCCTTTCAACATCGTTTCTGAACCGGATGATGATACAGATGTCGAGTTCGATGAAGAAGATCAAGATACAGAATAAGGATAATTACACAGATGTTGAGGTTTGATTAGGTACGTGACTATATAATATTTTAATTTGTATGAATTATTCTCTTAAAATAATTTACTTATAATGTCATGGGTTAATTACATGTTTTTAAGTTTTATGCGATGTTTTTATATTCTATGTTACATGTTGTTTAATTATTATGTGAAACCTGGAAATAGTTTCCAATATATTAAAGTACGTGGTAGACTAAAAATATCATTCAGAAACACATAATTTCATGTAACTTCATTAATTTTTGTTTTTGTAGTTTCTATGCATGAATCTTAACAGGACGTTGCTTTTGATTATTTTCTATTTTATAGATTGGGTTTTGGGGATCAATTGAGAGTGATGTGAGGGGGAGGGGAGGGGCCATATGAGATTCCACCTTCACATGGATGGCCTTATTTAGTAGAGGATAGATTATTCTTCAAACCAAGAGAAGCTCTTTCATTTTTATATCATCATGATCGTATAAGATTTCATCAATATTGTTGTCACAGTATTGCATCAACGAAGTTTCGATGAACATGTTTGTTATTTCTATAGATTTTTGTTTGAAACCCTAATTTTCTTTCAAAGTACACAATTTGGTTGACGCAAGTTTTAAGTTTGCATAAGTATTTCTTCATTTTTCTTTCATGTTCTACATTAATGTATATACAATGTACCCGTGTCATAGTTGTACTGATGAAAAATCCCTCTTTTCCCCTGATTTCTTAATCAATGCCATAAAAATACTCCCTTGCAGTACTAGATGATGGGACATGTGTAATGTCGAAAGAATTTTACAAGGAACAAGGAATGAAAATTGTATGAGGACTAGACACCAACAACAATGACCTGTGAATGGGGCCAACGTTGAAATTTTTTCAAACAATTTATGTATGCACTAAAATTTGTCATGGATAGACTATTCATGTGCATTAACGATATGGAAGGGTTTATGGACTCAAATTTGACTCACACACCCACTTTCTTCCATCATCAATTCATCATGTAAACCATAAACCCTAATTTTCTTTCAAAGTGCACAATTTGGTTGATGCAAGTTTTAAGTTTTCATCAGTCTTTCTTCATTTTTCTTTCAGGTTCTACATTAATGTATATACAATGTATCTATGTCATATTTGTGATGAAAAATCCCTCTTTTTCGTTGATTGCTTAATCAACACCATAAAAATACTAGAGGCGGGCAACAATGACATGTGAATGGGGCCAATGTTGAAATTTTTTCAAACTGTATCTGTATGCATTGAAATTTGACATGGATAGACTATTCACATGCCTTAACGATATGGGAGGGTTTATGGACTCAAATTTTACTCACACACCCACTTTCTTACATCATCATATCATCATGTAAACCATAAACCCTATTTTTCATATGTTCTAGTAGATATGTTAATGATTATAAATTTCATATTTGTATTTGAATCAAGGTCCAACTAGCTTGCAAAGTATCAAATTTTAATTTCAATTTGATAAACCAAATATGAAATGAATCCAAGCATCATTTGATATCGTCGCAAGAGAGACAAATGTAAATAATCTTGCGACGAATTAGCTATACTATCGACGAAAAAAATTCGTCGATAGTATAACTAATTCGTCACAAGAATATTGTGTCTAATTTGAATGGTGTTACATGGTTTGCAAGGAGTGTAGGGCTTATAATATGGTGCAATGTAGTGTAGTCTATAAGAACAATTTCTATGCCAAACCTCAAAATGGATAGTACCATATCTTGTTCATAAGACAAATATTCTTTGTATGTTTCCTTTGTGGTGGCTCAAGCCCTCAGTACACATGATGCATGGAAATGAAATGTAACAATTTGACTATTGAATGATAGTGTTATGTCACCCATGGTTAAGCAATCACATAAGGTTATTAGGTCCTATTTGAATCTTCTTATAATTGAGATTCGTTACATAGTCCTTGAAAAAAGACAAAATACTTATGTAGCGGATATTTGGTCTTTCTGTGGGACATTTTATGCCATTAGTATTTTTTGTACAAAAATAATGGATCTTGGGGAGTAAACCATGGTCAAGGAACGAGGAAAAAGGAACCGGGAACAAGGAGCACAGAACAAGGAACAAGGAACAAGGAACAAGGAACGAAAATTGTACTGGGACTAGACAACGACAACAATGACCTGTGAATGGGGCCAACTTTGAAATTTTTTCAAACAGTTTCTGTATGCACTGAAATTTGACATGGATAGAATACTCTCACGCCTTAACGATATGGGAGGGTTTCTGGGCTCAAATTTGACTCACACACCCACTTTCTACCATCATCAATTCATCATGTAAACCATAAACCCTAATTTTCTTTCAAAGTACACAATTTGGTTGACACAAGTTTTAAATTTTCTTCAGTCTTTCTTAATTTTTCTTTCAGGTTCTACATTAATGTATATACAATGTATCCGTGTCATAGTTGTGATGAAAAATCCCTCTTTTTCGTTGATTTCTTAATCAACGCCATAAAAATACTAGAGGCGGGCAACAATGACATGTGAATGGGGCCAACGTTGAAATTTTTTCAAACTGTTTTTGTATGCATTGAAATTTGACATGGATAGGCTATTTGCATGCATTAACGATATGGGAGGGTTTTTGGACTCAAATTTCACTCATACACCCACTTTCTTCCATCATCATATCATCATGTAAACCATAAACCCTATTTTTCATATGTTTTAATAGATATGTTAATGATTCCAAATTTCATATTTGTATTTGACTCAAGGTCCAGCTAGCTTGCAAAATATCAAATTTTAATTTCAAGTTGGTAAACCAAACATTAAATGAATCCAAGCATCATTTGATATCGTCGCAAGAGAGACGAATGTAAATAATCTTGCAACGAATTAGCTATACTATCGACGAAAAAAGTTCGTCAATAATAAAGTTATTTCGTGGCAAGAATATTGTGTCTAATTTGAATGGTGTTACATGGTTTTCAAGGAATGTAGGGATCATAATATTGTGAAATGTAGTGTAGTCTATAAGAACAATCTCTATGCCAAACCTCAAAATGGGTACTATATCTTGTTCATAAGACAAATATTCTTTGTATGTTTCCTTTGTGGTGGCTCAAGCCCTCAATACATATGATGCATGATAATGAAATGTAACAATTTGACTATTGAATGATAGTGTTATGTCACCCATGGATAAGGAAAGAACATAAGGTTCTTAGGTCCTATTTTAATCTTCTTATAATTGAGATTCGTTACATAGCCTTTGAAAAAATACAAAAGACTTATGTAGCAGATATTTAGTCTTTGTGTGGGACATTTTGTGCCATTAGTATTTTTTGTACAAAAATAATGGATCTTGGGGACTATACCATGGTCAAGTAATTAGGAACAAGGAAAAAATAATGAGGAACACAAAACAAGGAACAAGGAACATAAATTGTACTAGGACTAGACACCGACAATAGTGACCTGTGAATGGGGCCAACACTGAAATTTTTTCAAACAGTTTCTGTATGCATTGAAATTTGACATCGATAGACTATTTGCATGCCTTAACAATATGGGAGGGTTTATGGGCTCAAATTTGACTCACACACCCACTTTATTCCATCATCAATTCATCATGTAAACCATAAGCCCTAATTTTCTTTCAAATTACACAATTTGGTTGACGCAAGTTTTAAGTTTGCTTTAGTCTTTCTTCATTTTTATTTCAGGTTCTACATTAATGTATATACAATGTATCCGTGTCATAGTTGTGGTGAAAAATCCCTATTTTTCGTTGATTTCTTAATCAACGCCATAAAAATACTAGAGGCGAGCAACAATGACATGTGAATGGGGCCAACGTTGAAGTTTTTTCAAACTGTTTCTGTATGCATTGAAATTTGACATGGATAGACTATTCACATGCCTTAACGATATGGGAGGGTTTTTGGACTCAAATTTCACTCACACACCCACTTTCTTCCATAATCATATCATCATGTAAACCATAAACCCTATTTTTCATATGTTCTAGTAGATATGTTAATTAGTCCAAATTTCATATTTGTATTTGACTCAAGGTCCAACTAGCTTGCCAAGTATCAAATTTTAATTTCAAGTTGATAAACCAAATATGAAATGAATCCAAGCATCATTTGATATCGTCGCAAGAGAGACGAATGTAAATAATCTTATGACAAATTTGCTATACTATCGACGAAAAAAGTTCGTCGATAGTATAGCTAATTTGTCACAAGAATATTGCGTCTAATTTGAATGGTGTTACATGGTTTGCAAGGAGTGTAGGGATTATAATATGGTGCAATGTAGTGTACTCTATAAGAACAATCTCTATGCCAAACCTCAAAATGGATAGTACCACATCTTATTCATAAGAAAAATATTCTTTGTATGTTTCCTTTGTGGTGGCTCAAGCCCTCAGTACACATGATGCATGACAATGAAATGTAACAATTTGACTATTGAATGATAGTGTTATGTCACCCATGGTTAATGAAATAACATAAGGTTCTTAGGTCCTATATGAATCTTCTTATAATTTAGATTTGTTACATACTCCTTGAAAAAACACAAAAGACTTATGTAGCATATATTTGGTCTTTGTGTGGGACATTTTATGCCATTAATATGTTTTGTACAAAACTAATGGATCTTGGGGACTATACCATGGTCAAGGAATGAGGAATGAGGAACAAGGAATAAGGAAGGAGGAACACAAAACAAGGAACAAGGAATGAAAATTGTACTAGGACTAGACACCGACAACAGTGACCTATGAATGGGGCCAAGGTTGAAATTTTTTCAAACAGTTTCTGTATGCACTGAAATTTGACATGGATAGACTATTCACATGCCTTAACGATATGGGAGGGTTTTTGGGCTCAAATTTGACTCACACACCCACTTTCTTCCATCATCAATTCATCATGTAAACCATAAACCCTAATTTTCTTTCAAAGTACACAATTTGGTTGACGCAAGTTTTAAGTTTGCTTCAGTCTTTCTTCATTTTTCTTTCGGGTTCTACATTAATGTATATACAATGTATCTGTTTCATAGTTGTGATGAAAAATCCCTCTTTTTCGTTGATTGCTTAATCAACGCCACAAAAATACTAGAGGCGTGCAACAGTGACATGTGAATGGGGCCAACGTTGAATTTTTTTCAAACTGCATCTGTATGCATTGAAATTTGACATGGATAGACTATTCACATGCCTTAACGATATGGGAGGGTTTATGGACTCAAATTTTACTCACACACCCACTTTCTTACATCATCATATCATCATGTAAACCATAAACCCTATTTTTCATATGTTCTGGTAGATATGTTAATGATTCCAAATTTCATATTTGTATTTGACTCAAGGTCCAGCTAGCTTGCAAAGTATAAAATTTTAATTTCAAGTTGATAAACCAAATATTAAATGAATCCAAACATCATTTGATATCATCGCAAGAGAGACGAATGTAAATAATGTTGCGACGAGTTAGCTATACTATCGACGAAAAAAGTTCGTCGATAGTATAGCTAATTCGTCACACGAATATTGTGTCTAATTTGAATGGTGTTACATGGTTTGCAAGGAGTGTAGGGCTTATAATATGGTGCAATGTAGTGTAGTCTATAAGAACAATCTCCATGCCAAATCTCAAAATGGATAGTACCATATCTTGTTCATAAGACAAATATTGTTTGTATGTTTCCTTTGTGGTGGCTCAAGCCCTCACACATGATGCATGACAATGAAATGTAACAATTTGACTATCAAATGATAATGCTATGTCACATGCAAATTCTGAAATGACTTATAAGCTAGCAAATGAACTTTGACAAGCCCTTATGTCCCAAGCATCATTTGATGGGTAGGATCTTGATAACTTTCAAGACTCTTATCTCTGCAAGGAATGTTTCTCTAGGGGGAAGATATGACACACATAACATTCTCAACATTTCTCAATCATGTTGAATATCATCCATAACTAAAAAATCATATTACATAAAATCATAAGTGTCATGTGTTTGGAATCCATATTACATAAAATCATAAACTCACATATGTGTCCATTTAGAACTTTAATGTGCATCCCATAGACATTATAATAACGAAAAAGTTACCTCGGGGTTTTCTACGGAAAGCTGATACAATCTCAAGAAACTTGTAATGGGATCCTTGTAAGAACCTAGAAGCTCCTTGCCACGTCTTTGCAATACACTGGCGATGTTTGTTGACATTGCACTTGCTATATAATGATAAATTACTTCCCAATTAGATCTTCGCATGATTTAGGAATCAAATAAAAATTCTTATGCTAGGCCTCTAGAACAAAATGGTGTTTTTAAAAACTTACAAATATGATACTAATAAAAAATATTATCATCACCTACAATGAAAAGTCCTTTTAAGATCTAAAACTGGAACAAATATACTACAAAGAAAACTAAATGATAAAATTAGAAATGAAAGGAATAGAAATTATAGTAATGTCCACAAGTGACCAAAGTAGGTCAATGGGACTCTAAAGCACAAGAAGTAATAGCAGCAACAAAGGAGTGCCTACAACATCTTCGAAGACAATTAGAAACAAAGAAATATCAAAATTAAAAACCTAATAGACGGTGAACCCCAAGTCTTACCCCTCCAAACTACTGAAACCCTAATCAAGACCGCGCTCTACTGAGACCCTGAAGTGCCCAATAATTCAGCCCTGATGAAGGAAGCCTCCAAATCCCTTGAAACTCTATAGAAAGATAGATCGGGTACCATAAGATTGAAGGTGGTCACAACTCAACTTTTTAAAGACGGCCTAGGCAAGGCAATGCAAGGAAAGGCGCGACGGTGCAAGGTAGTGCTAGGTAAGAGGATGACTCAATCGACGGATAAGAAGTGAAGGTGGTCACAACTCAACTTTTTTAAGACGTCCTAGGCAAGGCAGGAAAAAGAAGGCGTTAAGAGGCAAGGCAAGGCAAGGTGCGAGGAGGCAAAAAAGTATTCTTTATGGAGAAAAAAAGTAATTAGGTTAAAGCAAAAAATAAAGAGACGACATAACTAATGAAGCTTGTGCAATTTATCAAGTTCTTATTTTTTGATGTTATTGCATGCCCTTGCATGTACTAGATGCGGGGGCATGCCTCTCGAACAAATTTTAAAAGAATGGGGCTAAGAGGTCGTGAATATGTCTTTGAATGATGTTACATGGTTTGCAAGGAGTGTAGGGCTTATGTAGGGCTTATATGGTGCAATGCAGTGTAGTCTATAAGAACAATCTCTATGCCAAACCTCAAAATGGATAGTACCATATCTTGTTTGTAAGAAAAATATTATTTGTATGTTTCCTTTGTGGTGGCTCAAGCCCTCACACATGATGCATGACAATGAAATGTAACAATTTGACTATCGAATGATAGTGCTATGTCACATGTAAATTCTAAACTGACTTATAAGCTAGCAAATGAACTTTGACAAGCCGTTATGTCCCAAGCATCATTTGATTGGTAGGATCTTGATAGATTTCAAGACTCTTATCTCTACAAGGAATGTTTCTCTAGGGGAATGTGTTGAACCTGCACAGAATAGATCTAGCTAGAAAATACTACACACATTTGCAGAGAGAAATTGAGAAAGAAGAAGCAAGAAAGAAAGAATGGAAGAATTCCCATTAACCGTATTCCACACTCAAAGAGTGAATAATTTACAATATATATATAGAATAAATGAGTAACTAATGAGCCATAGTGGTGATCTAGATTGATCTGGACACACACCAACAGTTACAAGAATAAACTTCCACCTAGTTTAGTCGCTCAGGCAGTTACAGGAGTGAACTGCCACCTAGCTGAGTTAACTAGTCAACTAGTGTTCAGTTAACTAAATGAACAAAGTGTAGTGAGTTGGTGATGATCCCAATGTTGCATGGTGACAAAACCAATGCAACATCTAAACTCAACTCAACTAGTCAAACTGAAGTGTCAACTGAAAGAGAATATTCTCCAGGTGGAATTTTCTCCCCTAAAATATAGAAGACTGGATAATGACTAATTATGACTAATAAACAAGGAATAACCTTAGGAAAAATAAATCCTAGGTGTGTGTGAAGTAACTCCAACACCCCCGCTAAACATCACTATGGTGAAAATAAAGAATGGGTCCCGGCTATGAGGCCATGTTAGGTACCCAAATACAAAAGATACACTAAACTAAATGAGGAAAGAGGGAAAACCTCATGGGAACAAACCCCCCCCTCAAATTACAATGCATAAAATAAAAAATGATAAGGAACAAAAGGCAGTTGCTAAGCAACCATGTCCTTCACTCCAAGAAGACCTCGCAATTGTGCAAGTTTGTGCTCTTTGAAAATTTTGTTGAAGCTGTAGATGCCTGCATGGATCTGATGAAGTATATGCATCATTGATATTTCCACACATATCCACTTTATCTTCTTGTAATGAATAATATCCAAAAAAAAATTGGATGAAATTTTGAAAACCGTGCGGTTGTTTCCAGAAAAATGCTGAAATTTTGTTGACTTTAAAACGATCATAACTCCACTTTCTGGACTTCGTTTCAAACGATTTGTTTTTTTAAATTAGATATTTTCCTAAGTGGAATTCAAATATCCAATTTGTTTTCGTAAAATTTTCTCAGAAAATATTAGAATGACATCTGATGTGCACGACTCCCTTTTTGTCTCCTGAGATGCATGCAAAAGTGTCTGCATGTGACTCCTGAGATGCATGCCATAGATCTTCCACATGAATTTCAGAAAACAAATCTGAAATGGAGTAGACATCATCTTCAATTAATGGAATACAAAATTCTGCAAAAACGTTTGTAGAAGACTCTTCATAATAAGAGACTTGATCTTCTGATGGATTCTCTTCTGGCTCTATCTGTTCGACCTCCTGCATGAAATCTTCACAATATTCTTTAATCCCAAATAGAACCTCCAATCTGGTCCATAATTCATTTGGAGTTAATCCTTATGATTCTTCATATACTTGATGGAAAAGTTCGGGAGAAACAGACATGCTAGTACTTCCTATGGCCATATCTTGTCTATTGAGAAAGTCATTTTTCTCATCAACAGAATCAGGCTCTACTTCCATTGCCATAGTAATTTGGTACAAGCCTCTGCATCTAAGATGAAGCAGAATTTTTGGCTTCCATTCCAAATAGTTATGAGGCATGAGAAGTATTTCCGGTGAATAATCCATCTTTTTGTTGTCTTCAATCTTTTGTACCTACAAAAAATGATTTGGTGTAGATTTTTCTTAGCAGTCTGTCAGCTCTGATACCATGTAAATGTGTTGAACCTACACAGAATAGATCTAGCTAGAAAATACTACACACATTTGCAGAGAGAAATTGAGAAAGAAGAAGCAAGATAGAAAGAATGGAAGAATTCTCATTAACCGTATTCCACACTCAAAAGAGTGAACAATTTACAATATATATAGAATAAATGAGTAACTAATGAGCCATAGTGGTGGTGTAGATTGATCTGGACACACACAAACAATTACAAGAGTAAATTGCCACCTAGTTTAGTCTCTTAGGCAGTTATGTGAGTGAACTGCCACCTAGTTGAGTTAACTAGTCAAGTAGTCTTCAGTTAATTGACTGAACAAAGAGTAGTGAGTTGGTGATGATCCCAATGTTGCATGGTGACAAAACCAATGCAACATCTAAACTCAACTCAACTAGTCAAATTAAAGTGTCAACTGAAAGAGAATATTCTCCAGGTGGAATATTCTCCCCTAAAATATAGGAGACTTGATAATGACTAATTATGACCAATAAACAAGGAATAACCTTAGGAAAAATAAATTCTAGGTGTGTGTGTGAAGTAACTCCAACAGGGGGAAGATATGGCACACATAACATTCTCAACATTTCTTAATCATGCTGAATATCATCCGTAACTAAAAAATCATATTACATAAAATCATAAGTGTCATGTATTTGGAATCCATATTACATAAAATCATAAAATCACATATGTGTCCATTTAAAACTTTAATGTGCATCCCAGAGACATTATAATAACAAAAAAGTTACCTCGGGGTTTTCTATGGAAAGATGATACAATCTTGAGAAACTTGTAATGGCATCCTTGTAAGAACCTAGAAGCTCCTTGCCATGTCTTTGCAATACACTGCCGATGTTTGTTGACATTGCACTTGCTCTATAATGAAAAATTACTTCCCAATCATATCTTCACATGATTTAGGAATCAAATAAAAATTCTTATGCTAGGCCTCTAGAAACAAAATAGTGTTTTAAAAACTTACAAATATGATACTAATAAAAAATATTATCATCATCTGCAATGAAAAGTCCTTTTAAGATCTAAAACTGGAACAAATATACTACAAAGAAAACTAAATGATAAAATTAGAAATGGAAGGAATATAAATTATAGTAATGTCCATAAGTGACCAAAGTAGGTCAATGGGACTCTAAAGCACAAGAAGTAATAGTAGCAACAAAGGAGTGCCTACAACATCTTCAAAGACAATTAGAAACAAAGAAATGTCAAAATCAAAAACCTAATAGACGGTGAACCCCAATGGGTAAACCCTAATCAACCATTCAAGAATCATATTGATCATGGTAGCTAGCAAAGTGGTAAACGGGATTGGTGGCTACATATATGTTCAAACAATCAAGGGCCTACAGAAGGCATCTTTTCCCAAATTCCACTATGATATGAATTCTTATCAAAGTATTCCAATATAGAGAGCAATGAAGAAAGAGACTAAAGCTCCAAATTTTGTAAATTTATTTATTGCCCCATACCATACAAGGATGAGAAATAACATTCCACAAAAGTCAAATATTAATTATTCTACTTTGTTGTCATTGTAAATATAAATTCAAGCACAAAGAATATATGCGAATCTACAACCATACAATTCTCAGTTCAATAATGTATTCAATAACCAAAGTGAAAATATCACCATTAAGTACACAAGATACAAAATCATAAATATGATTCGATGCCATTTCCTTGGGATCTCTTTAGAAGGATATTCATATGGCCTCTAAAATCCACAAAATTCTTCTCATGGTGTCTCTTTTGAAGCAATGAAGCTCTATTTTTCACTCTAAACTATTTGCAATGTTTTATGTTTACATTGGCACTTGTAGTGTTTAGTCTTCTTTCAAGTTCATGACATATACTCTTTTTTAAGTTGTCTCGCTTACTTTGGAAGGATGTAATGGCACCTTAAAGTTTCAACATGGAAATACTATTAAACAACTGATTGCAAGCCTTGACACAACCTAATGAGCCTTAGTCCCTAGTTCCTAGTGGACTTGGTCCAAATATGTATTACTGGATTTTATCCTTTGAATTTTTATTTTGCATCTCACCTACTTCACTTTAAATATGTCATAAGTGACTTGGTCAAAGATGATCACTCACCTAACTTTGTATATTGTATTTGTATCCCTCGGAGACTTGGTCATATAGATAGAGGACATGTCATTTGACCGCCTCCCTCTATACTCAATATCCCTTGATGCCACTCCCCATCTCCTCCCATCAGATGAGGAGATTAATTCTATGATCAAGAGAAACATTTGGAAGAGTATCATCCAAGTCTTCTAGACCACACCGCTCAAGCCTCTTAGCCCTAATATGGCCTTTTATTTTGAGCATTTCATCTTGATATTTTATGGCATCATCGTTGTAATGTTCCCAAGCCAATTTTTTCACTTGGAACACTAACTAACCACTGATGTACTTGTTTGTTTGTGTCTGTGTCCAGATGCCAAGTCTACCCCTCCAAACTGTTGAAATCCTAATCAAGATTGCACCCTTCTGAGATCCCGAAGTGCCCAATAATTTGGCCCTGATGAAGGAAGCCTCCAAATCCCTTTAAACTCTCTAGAAAGATAGATCAAGCTACCACAAGCTTGAAGGTGGTCACAACTCAACTTTTTAAAGATGACCTAGGGAAGGCAATGCAAGGAAAGGCGCGAGGTGGCAAGGCAATGCAAGGTAGGAAATGCAGGAGAACGAGTCAATCGCCAGATAAGGAGTGAAGGTGGTCACAACTCAACTTTTTTAAGATATCCTAGGCAAGGAAAGACAAGGAAAGGTGCCAAGAGGCAAGGCAAGGCAAGGTGCGAGGAGGCAAGGTGGGGCAAGGCATTACCAAGAGCCAAGGCAAGGCAAGACAAGGTGCCAGGAAGCAAGGTAGGGCATGGAAAAAGGCAAGGCAAGGTAGCACTAGGAAATAAGATGAATCAACCATCAAATAAGGTGTAAAGATGGTCATGATTTAACTTTTTAAAGATGGCATGGGCAAGGCAAGGCAAGGAAAGGTGTCAGAATGCAAGGCAAGGCAAGGCAGGGCATGACACAAGGCAAGGCAAGGCATGAAGAGGCAAGACAATGCAGGGCACGACACAAGGCAAGGCAAGGCAAGGTGTGAGCAGACGAGTTGGGGTGCTACAACCCAACTGATTGGTGAGTTGGTGGACGCATCATGACTTAGGAGGACCCATGCCGTGAGTTGGTGAGTCGACCCGACTCTCATGCTAAATGGTGCGATGATCCATGGGATGAAGTGAACACATATAAGTAAGGCATGAGTTGGGATGAGTCAAGGCAGAATAACTCATGCAGAGAAGAGTGAAGATAGATTCGACTAAGTGTCTCGGTTAGGCATCTCGATGGAGAGCACATGACGAGTCTCGAAATTGAGTCGCTGGACGAGTTGGCAGTGCACACATAGAGAGGAGACTTACGACAGACGTGCAAGGTGGACTCAGGTTGCGGCAGGGGGGTCCTATGAGATGGTGAAGTGAGGAAAAAGCCGTCGAAGTGACTTGGCCGAATTAAAGTCACAAACACAAGCATGCCAATAGAGAGAATTAAACATTGGTGTGGTAAATATGCAGAACAATTGGGAATATACTCATCCAAAACAAAGGAAAATGTCCAATTCACCATGAATGTGCATTTGAGCAAAAAGTGGTTTACAAAGATGAATTGATTATGGTAATACCTGTGAAATTTTTCTTACATGGTTATATCTTGCAATGCTTGACAATCATTGGGAATCCATGGCTCCAGTGTGTCTATAACTTGAGGATGCATGCCACTCACATAATGGAAAATTAAATGTTATCAAGGGCCAAACAATTTGGCATCATAACCCACCCACTCTATAAGTCTATGAGGACTCAAGTCACAAATTTACAAGGAGGAACCATAACATAGATACTTATAGGGGGATGTTGGCTATAAAAGTTTAATATA